>JANKKB010001425.1:0-26974 GCA_026225775.1 Bursera palmeri
GAGAAATCCCACCTGCAGTTGATGAAGACAACTAGATGGGGAATCAAGGGTCGTGAAGAAATGTTTTCAGTAGGCGCAACTGCACCTAATTTGAGCTCAGAAAGATTCCTCCTAACTGAATGTACAACTGAAAAACTGAATTTTAAGGTTGATTTCCTCCCCTCCAGTCCACTCCCACGCTCTCTAAAAACGTTTCTTGAAATCAAGCCAGTTTTGCAACTCAAGAATTCTCTCTGCATACGCGAGCTTGCCTTTTTCTTAGAAAATGTCCCAACAAAGCAAAACCTCTCCGATCAAAGAAGAAAAACAAGAACAACAGCCTCAACCACAATCACCACCATTACCACCACTACCACTAACACCGCCACCACCTTTACCACCACCAACATCCTCTCAAGAAAAACAGCAACCAGAGAAGAGTCCTCAGGCTGAGGAGAAACGACCCTTGGAAGCCTCTGGTAAAGAAGAAGACGTCCATTCTTCAAAGGAGAGAAAGACGAAGGGGGCGGATAGCCCTGCAAAGGCTAGAGATAGAAACAGGGATACGGGATTGGTTCTTCCACCGGAGCCGTATGTTCAGAGGTTGCTGAATGACACAAGTCTTCAGATAATGCTCTTACGAGGGTTTCTTGATTACTATGACAAACTTCGGGAATTCCCTTTTTCGAATAAGAATTCCCTGCAAGATTTTCTAACAAAATGGCTGGAAGTATCCTATGTTCAGATAAGTGAATTCCTGGAAGCAGTGAAGACGTTGTGGACAAGATACGAGATGACAGCAATTGCTATTGGTGAAAACCTCCAGTCTTTGAGTTTCGTCGACAGAGAGATATTTATGTTGTGTCACAGGATATTGACTCTTCAACCTGATGATGCTGCCAACATGATACGAAATGTCGCTTCCGCGGACGAAAATAAAGGGAAAGCTGTAAAGATTGGTGACTCTGTGACTGTGACCGATAAAGGCAAAGCCGTGAAGACTGTGGACTCTGTGGCTGCGACCGATAAAGGGAAAGGTGTGAAGAATGGTGACTCTGATCAGACAGAGAACAAGGATAACAAGGGAAAGGAGAAGATGATTTTTCTTTTGAAGCGGAAGGAGAAAAAGAACAAGTATGTTCTTGTTGTTAAGGGAAAGGAGAAAGTGGGCGAGGAGAAGAAGCCAATTACAGCGAAAGAATCGGAGGAGAAAGCAAGCCAAGGCTTAGAGCAGCAGCCCTTGAGCGATGTAGATACTGATACTAAAATCTTGCATGGGCTTATTGATTACTTCTTCACTGTTAAGAGGTACCCTTTCGACGATAACATTGCCATGGAAGATTTTGTAAAGAATTGGCTTCAAATGGATATTTCTGTGAGTCAATGCGTGCGAATTATCAAGAAGTTAAAGAGGCGGTATAAGAAGCAGGTGATCAGTATTGGTCCTCAGGATCCCCATGCCGAGCATATTTTTAATTTGTCAGAAGCTATATGGACTAATGATAATCCTCATGACTCATCAGAGGGTGAACTGAGCGACGACAATGTAGAAGAAGAAGCGAAGGAACTTCCTATAGTTGAAAAACAACATCTTGCTCATACTTTTGGCAAGGAGTTACTTGACCGAGAGCTTGGTATGTATGGGTTTGGATATGGAGATTTTCAGGATTTAATCCCAATTATGGTTAAGAGTACTATAATGAACGATCCCGATACTTGGCTCAGCTCTCTAATGGCGCCGTATAATCCTACTCCTCTGGCGGTGTTACCACCAATCCGAATTTCCGATGATTCTAATAATCAAAAGGATACTAAACCAGGGGAGACTGTTCATGGTGATGATGTTAAACCAGCAAGGACAATGGATAAAGATGATGCAGCGTCGTTACCTGCAGCTCCGGTGGACATAGATGATCCAGGGGAACCCCATGATCAAAGTGATGATGGTGGACATCAGTCAACTGAAAAACAGACTCCGAGCCAAGAACAAAAGAAGGAAAGCTAGGCAGAGTACGTACTTGTGTCAACAGCTTGAAAAATTTGATGCTGGTATAAGAAATCTGGATTTTGTCGGTTTTTTGTTTTTGTTTAAAGTCCTTTATGTTCAATTTGTTCTTCCTGTTCTTTGGTGTAAAATAGTGAGACAACTTTGGGCCAATTTTGCTTTTAATTTTCGTGAGATACAGAAACATATATGGGGAGAATCTCGTTTTGCCGAGCTGTGAAAGCACCTGTTAATTCAAACTCTTATACATGGTGACAGATTTTTTGTTCATTCATAACAATGAAATCATATATTTTAGAGCCTTTTTGAGATTGATTCTTTTTTTTTTTAAATACATTTTCTGGGATTGTTGTTACATCAAATTATAATATTTTAGTAATAGTGATTGATTCTTCTACCTTATCAACATATGCCTAATTTCATCTGGAGTGTTGAATTTAGGTTCTTTTTTAGAATGTTCATTATCAGACTAAGCTAGCTTAATAATGTGATCAGAGTTGGGAACTTTTGTCACTTATTTGGGCTTCATCGTTAGCTAAAACTTCAACTAATTTTATGTGCTTTAGACATCTAAAAACCATAAAATGATGCAACTGACATAGATGATGTTTCTGATGAATTCTAATACTTTACAGGATTAACTATACTTGCTTAATTTAATTGAGGAGAAGCTCAGGATGAAAGTCTTGAAAAATTATACAACAACAGCAACAGACTTTTCTTAATTAAATTAGACTAAAAGCAAGCAACTTACCAAATAGCCTGTATTTTACTTAACAGTCAAAAAGCTTCAGGCAGAGTTAGTAACTACTACTGCTAACTAACTGAAGGGTACTTGCCCTTCCCCCTCAAAAATGACAACTTTTCAGAGTATTCTGCACGGAATCTGATAAAACTCCCGTCACCAAAAGTTTTGGGCAAGGAACATGAGCTATGTGTTGAAATAGTTTAACATTTATATTCTGAAATTTGTTGGAATTGGGCCTAGAAGTGCGGTAGATAATTTAACAAAGATGTAGGCTGTGCAGCTCTACTTGTTAAAGTGCAGGATATTTTTTTGTTGCTTGCTGCACAGGGGCACTCTTTCTTGGCTGGTGTATGTTGATGTCAAAAGAATGCAGAACATGCCCTCCTTGGCTAAGCGCCTAGTGATAATCAAAACTAATTATTAGCTTAAAGGGTCATAATTATATAGCAAGTACTCAATGTATTGGAGCCTAAATGAAGGAATTAAAATGAAGTTTCTAGTCAGAAGACGTTCTGATAATCTAGCTTTGTTCTTCCTATATTATTTATAATAGCATCATTGTAGATTTGCTCCTTGGATAGCATTATGGATTGTTCATGCTATACGGATGGATAAAGAAAAGTCTTAACCAATTCTTTGATGAGACAATAGTGATTCTTGAAATGGTTGTGTTAGTTTTACATGATAATGTATTATAAATTTCATTCTATATTAAATTGTAAATTGTAATTTTCATTCAAACAACTAATTAACTAGTTTTACATTCCCAGAATAAATCTACCTCTTTAATATTTCTTGAATATTGAAAAATACTTTATATTACAAAATATATTTATTTCCTTTTAGAGTTTGAAGGGGTAGTCAGGATGGCAAATTGTTTTAGTTTTTCTTATTGCAATCCAAAGTGTTTCCACAATTTTAATTTCTATAGAACATTAAGAAATTAAATTGAAAAGATGAGAAATGGAAGCTGAAACATGAAAAGATGAAGCTTTCATGCAAGGACATGAAATTACTTTCCGAACAAAGGAAGATCAATTTCTGTTTGTTTTTTCAAGTTAGTTAGTGTAGCCTTAGAAACAATCTAATCTGTCAAAATGAGCCAATCTACATATGAATAAACTTCCATCAGATTAGATCAATTTCTGTTTGTTTTTCCCAACCCCCGGGGCGAAGCAAATTAAAATTTTTTACATATGAATAAATCTGATTATAATTATAGAGTTTAAATAAAATGATTAAATAAAAATTAACATATTATACAAATACCTAAAACTTAAATCTTTAATATATTTATTTATTACTAAAAACATAATTTGAGTAGAAAAGGGTAAATTAATTAAATATATTTGTTCAATAAAGATTTAAACTAAAAAATTTTATTACTGAAACTAATTAAATAAAAATTTTGAGCCTGTCAATGTGATATGGTCATTTTGTTATTTAAAAAACTATGAAAATGGAAGGGGTCAAAATATATTTTATCACAAAAAACTTAATTGGTTAAAGATCTGGAGGGGCCGCAAAATGTTTTTATTAAGAAATAAAAAGAACACGGGGCCTGTAATTTTTTGTAACCCCTGCTATTTGGTGGAAGTACATCAATACCTAGTAATTTAGTCAACAAACACTGACCTCCCTAGACATAACTCATATTTAAATCGATGGGTTAGACTATATGAACCCAAAAAATACTTCACAAGCTCATTTTTAAGTAGACCAATTGAATATTATATATATATATATATATATATATATATATATATGAGTTGATATAATAAAATTATGTATATATCATTTATTATGAATTGTTAATAAAACTATCTTTTAAAAAAATTATTTTTCATTTAATTTTTTCAAAATTTCTTATTTCAATTTTGACGTTTGATATAAATAAACATTAATTTATTACTTGTATATATTATTTATAAGTTATTTTTGAACTCATAAACAAGATATCATGATATTAAGTTTTAATAAAAATATTATATCTAATAAAAATTAAGTTTCTGAATGTCATGATATATCTAAAAAGATTTGTTAAAATATAGATATAAAAGGTACTGGACATTTCTAAGGGATGCGTATATAATTTTTTCTGTTAATGGAAAGTAACGAAAGTGAAGTCTTGGGGTGTTAATTTTATATTCTAGTGAGACATTGGTTAGGGGAAATTTGTTTTTGCAAGCCTAGGCAAATTATAGATAAACATTATATTTATAATTAAAACATGAAAATGTAAATTTAACATAGGATCCGTAAATATAATTTAGATTACGTAATTCTACATGATTTTCCAACATGCGATATAATAACTGTAAAAGCATTTACATGTTGTAAACAGAACATAAAAACAGAGGACGAACATTTAATTTATAAATTAAAGCATGAAATTGTAAATTTAATGTAGAATAAGCAAATAAAATCAAGATTTTGCAATTCTATATAATTTTTTAGAAAGCAACAAAACAATCGTAAAAACGATGTATAAATTTTAAACATAATATAAAAATAGAATATGAACATTATTTTGATAAATTATAAAATTAAATTTTAAATTTATAGAGTGCATAAATATAATTTAGATATGCAATTCAATATATATTTTGTATTGCATTATTTTTATTTTTGTAATTGTAAAAATTATATATTAAATTAATAAATGTTTGAATATAAAGTATATTATTTGTAACAGGTAAAAGTCAACTAATATTTTGGATATTGAGTAATAAAATTTGTAGTAGGTGAAAGATTCATAAATTTGGAGTAAGCCCAAAGGCCCATCAGTTCTTCTGGGAAGCCCAATCAAAATTGTTAAACCCTTCCTTGCTTTAAACCCTACAGCTGCTCTGCATTTCCCTTCCCCCTCGCTCTCTGCCTGTAAGCCGAGTGTTATCGGTATTTTCCTCGCAAAATGAAGCTTGCACGTTTGAGTACCATCCTCTCTAAAATCACCTCTCAATTCAGTCTTGGCCTTTGCTCCTCCTACTCGACAAGAACAAAAGCAGCTTCGCAAAACCTAACAACATCAAGATGGAAAGGCTCCATGAACAATCTTTACCGTCGCATCTCTCCAGTCGGAGATCCAAAGGTCTCCATCGTTCCACTACTCGATCAATGGGTCCAAGAAGGACGACCCGTCGACAAAGAACAACTCCAAATCTTCATCAAGGAGCTCCGGTCCTACAGAAGATTCACTCACGCTCTCGAGGTATTTCACAAATAATTTTGCTTTATTTCATTCCAAACTTATCAGAATTGTATGAACATTCCTTTGAGTTTGCATAAAGTTTTGTCAAAATTTTATTTAGCTCCCATCGGTTTAGAATAAGTGTGAAATAACCCTAAGGTTAGTTATTTAGAAATTAAGTAAAACGTCAAAATGTTAATATTTCATTTCATAAACTAAGTTTTGGCTAAATTTTAAATACAAAAGTTGTCCCAAAGTGACAGTTTAACCACAAAAGTTTTAAATGACGATTAATCCTCATCATCTGATGCTACAAACTTAAATTAAGGGATAAAATAGGTAAATAATGGATGTTTTTGTACATTTCAACTTTGGGAAGGAAAGTGTACTCTGAAGAAACCTCAGGGGAGATATTGTCATCTGCTCTTTTTATAATTCATTTTGTTAGTTTCCATATAGCAGTTCAAGAAGCTTTATTAAAATGGAATGTTCATGAAAGATTCTGTTTAAGCATAGAAACGGGGTTATTCTAGAGAGTCTTGGTATTTATATGGTTCAAAATGTCTGTAATTGGTTGATTTGGAATTATTAAGCTCATTCTCAGGTTCCATTAGTTTTGACAAATGTTTTCTGCAGATAATTTTTTTCATCATTTTAATACAAATTGTGATGTGGTGGACTAAAATGTTGACCAGGGGTAATTAGGTAAATTCTGAGTTTTGATCCCTATGGTTTATGACATATTGTTGTCCTGATTTAGTATATTTACCGTGAGACCACATTACTGTCTTCGCCATATTACTGTAGCATGTTGGTTTCATGTTATTCATGTGTAATCTGTTTCATGGTTATGGTCATCTAGTTAGTTTTAGAATCCACTGTTATGCTATCTCTTTCTGTCTTCGCCAGATATCTATGTGGATGACTGATAAACGATACCTACCACTTACACCTGGTGATGTTGCCATTCGGCTGGACTTGATCTCTAAAACTAAGGGGATAGAGCAAGCCGAAAATTATTTCAACAATGTTCCAAAACAATTAAAGGACATTTCTGTTTATACTGCCCTTCTTAATTGCTATGTCAATGCAAAATCGGTGGAAAAAGCAGAAGCCACCATGCAGAAAATGAGGGATTTGGGGTTGTTTAAAACACTGCTGGCTTACAATCTTGTGCTTAAACTTTGTTATCAAACCGAAAATTATGAGAAACTTGACAGTTTGATTTGTGAAATGAAAGAAAAAGGCATTGGTTATGATAAATTTACTTTCGGCATCCGTATGAGTGCCTATGCAGCTACTTCTAATGTTGAGGGAATGGATAAGACTCTGACAGAAATGGAATCAGATCCCAGTTTTGTTTTGGAGTGGACAGTTTACACTTCTGCGGCAAGTGGATATGCAAAGGCTGGACTTTTGGACAAGGCTTTGGAAATGCTGAAGAAATGTGAGGGACTTATAAGGGGTAATAGAAACAACACGGCATACCAATTTCTTATCACACAATATGCAAAATTGGGGAAGAAAGATGAAGTCTTAAGACTTTGGGAAATCTACAAGAAGAATATGAAGGTTTACAATAGGGACTACATATGTGTCATCCCTTCTGTGTTGAAACTTGATGACCTGGAAACCGCAGAGAAGATTTTTGAGGAGTGGGAAACCCAGAATTTACACTACGATTTTCGGATTGCAAACTACTTGATTGGTGCTTACTGCAGAAAAGGGCTTTTGCAGAAGGCTGAAACTCTTATAACTGAGGCAAAATTGAAGGGTGGAAACCCTGATTTCACGACATGGCGCTATATGTCAGAAGGGTATCTTGAGAACAATCAAACTCAAAAAGCAGTGGAAGCAATGAAGGAAGCATTACTGGTTTGTAAACCCAGGTGGAAGCCAAGAAAAGAATATCTGGCTGCCTGTCTTGATTACTTCAAAGATGACGGAGATATAGCAAGAGCAGGGGAATTCATAAAATTACTTAAGGACAAGGATATTATCTCTGTGGATCTCCAAGACAGATTGCTGAACAATGTTCGGAATGGAAAATCAAACTTGAATGAAATCAGTGAGTTGTACTATGCTGCTTTGGGTGAAAATGCTGATTCACTCTCAGAACCTGAGGATGATATCCGTGATTCAATAAAAGATGAAGACACAGACGCATGTTGAATACAAATATGGAAAATTTCTGAACTTCCTGGAAAAATTCTGTTCAGGCAACAAAAGGAGCATGAAGTTCTGTATGATGGAACCTCTTCCAACTTCCCATTATTTTGATTCTTCCAGGCTCATTTTTTATTGCCCGGTTTGGGATAATTTGATATAAAGCCACTTCTGCTTTTATTATCCTTGGTGCCTTATTTAGCAGTCAGTGTGTATTGGCAAAAAATAATTGGATGGACATAAACTGAAATTCCTTTCAGGATCCAACTGAATAGGCAATGAATTGAACCTATTCCGGTTCGAGCTCAAGTAGATGCAGAGAATGAATGAAGGTATATGGAAGAAATTCCCATTTGCTAATGCCTCAATCACGTAGGATGCCCTTCTGTACTGACTCAGTGGTGTTGCCCATTTGGTATAGTTTTTTGATTCTAAATCTGCGGGCTGATAAAACAAAAAAAAGAAACATTGAAGCATTTGCTTGTAAATTGTATCCTATTTTATTTCTGTATCATTTTAGAATTTTTAGTTTAGCGTTGATTAGACTTTTGGCAGTGTTTTGGGAGAGCCTGCTGTTGTTATAGCTGAACAAGGTTCGAAACTGCACAGGGATTTGCTGTTTGTAATCAGAGCTCAGCTTAACTTTGCTAGATCGAGTGAAAATTCGAAAACGTTCGAGATGGGTATTTCAGCAAAGTTAATGGCATTATTTTTGCATAAAACAGTTATCTTACGATAAAAGTTCATTGCCTATATTAATTTTCTTTTATTTTAAATGGTACTATACTCTTTAATACATCCCGAAGACACAATTAAGGAAGAATATCGCTTATCCCTGAAGGATAAGTTAAAGGGCATACCATTTCTCCATCACCCCTTTAATAAGGAAGTAAAATCTAAACATTGTAATTGATCCATTGAGGTTTTCTTGTTAAATTTATATCATTCCTTGAAGTGAATGCATATTTTTTCCTGGAGTAAATGTTATTGAACCCTTCCCAAAAGTGAAAGCTATTGTAGCACATGATGATGGGTGCCACATGACTGAGAAAAGGTGTTTTCTGTATAATCCTGTTGATGTTGCTGTTCGTCTTGAATTGATCTCTAAAGTTCAGGGGATAGAACGAGCGGAAATTATTCTAATAATGTTCCAAAGCAATTAAGGGAACCTGTGGTTTATGCTGCTCTTCTTAATTGCTACGTGCATGCAAAATCTGTGGAAAAAGGAGGGCCACCATGCAGAAAATAAGGGATTTGGGCTTTGATAGGAAACCATTGGCTTACAATCATTTGCTCAACCTTTGTTGGAAACAGTGAGAAACCTGAACATCTGTTGCATGAAATGGAAGAAAAAGGCATTGGTCTAACAAATTTACATTTGGTATCTGAGTGCCTATGCGGCTCTCCTGATGTTGAGGGACTTGACAAGACTATTAACAACGATGGAATCAGATCCCAATATTTCTTGGACTGAGCAACTTATATTATTGCAGCGCAGGGGCGGACCCAGGAATAAAACTTAGGGGGGTCAAAGATTATAATAACAATTAACATAAATATAAACAAAAATAAACATAAATCTTTGTATTAATAAAATTCTCANTTGCAGCGAGTGGGAATATAAAAGCTAGGTTTTTAGACAAGGCTTTGCTCATGCTCAAGAAATCCGAGGCACTAATAATGATGGGTAAAAAACAGTCTACCATATAAGCGTTTGATCACGCAATATGCAGCATGTGGAAAGACAGATGAAGTAATAAGGACCTAAAGATTTACAAATACTGGATACTTGTCCGTCATACCTTCTCTGTTAAAATTTCATGACTTGGAAAGTGCCGAGAAGATTTTCAAGGTGTGGGAATCCCAAGATCTAGACTATGATTTTCGGATTACAAACTTCTTGATTGGTGCTTACTGCAGAAACGGCCTTTTGCAGGAGGCTGAATCCCTCATTCATGGGGCATAACTGAAATGTGTGGGGGATGGGGGGTTGGTGGGGTGGTGGGGTGGGGTGGTTAGGGGGCGGCGTGGGCGGGGGAAGGGGGGTTGGAGAAGCCTGATTGGAAGACATGGTTCTATATGGCAACAGGGTATCTTCGGATAATCAAACGTTAAAAGCAGTGGACGCGATGAGGGAAGCATTACTGGTTTGTCAAACAGTTGGAAACCAAGTAATGAATGTTTGGCAGTCTCCCTGAAATTCTTAAAAGATGGAATAGGAGATGTTAAAGAAGCAGATAATTTCATACAATTACTCAGGGACAAGGTATTGTTTCTGAGGAGGTCCAAGACAGGTGGTTGAATAATGTTGAGAATGGGAAACTGAACTTTGATGCACTTAGCAAGTTGTATGGTGATGCTTTGGTTGCTAATGCAGAAGCACTTTTCAAGCCTGAGGATGATGAAGTTGACGAGGAAACATATTGGAATACAAATTTGAAACGTTTTCCAACTCTCTGGAAGACCATTATCCGGTCTAACGAATCGCTCGGATAAAATGTCTTCCCTGCGGGTAGAATTCAAGAGCTTAAACTGTGGAGTTCCAAGTTCCAACTTGGCGGGAGGAGCAGAGGAATGGCTGTAATTGAAAGGGCCAAGTTGCCAAGTTGGGGGTCATTTTTAAGTATAGTTTCGTGCAAATCGTAATATTAATTACATTTAACCTCATATATTTTATCTTAAAGTTAATTCAACCTCTATTTTTTTATTAATTTTCATTTATGACATTTTTTTCATTTATTTAGAAATAATTTTTCAATAATAAATAAAAATTCGATTTTAAATTATTAAGTAAATGTAATATTAATCATGTATAAGATGATATATTATTTTTAGATAAAAAAAATTCTTTTAATCAAAATAAAAGGTCAAAAAAGTTTCTTTTTATAAGTCAAAATCAATTAACAGTTAGATGATAATACTAATACTAGGGGAAGTGTACAATATATATATATATATATATTAAAAAGTAAGGCAAAATAAGAGGGTGAAATTGGTGTATACCCTAAAAATAATAATTAGAAGGACAAGATTATGCCTGGGCTGAATACACTAAACCTACTTGCCAAACATGCCGACAGTTTTCTTCTTTCTTTCCACAAACTCCTTTTCCGGCCCAAACTAAACGGGTAGCAGCAGTAGAGAAGTAACTAAAATGGAAAAGCTGAAAGCAGACAACCATCGTCAAAACGACGACGTTGATATTGACAATGATGACGACAAACCAATGCTAAGCTCTCAAGCTCTGGCAGCTTTGCAGGAATTCCTCGCAGAACAAAGCCAAACCCTAAAAGCCGAATCAAATGAAGCAGAAGCAGAATCATCACATACTGTAGCCTTGGTATCAGAAAACTGGCGGCTGAGCCAGTTCTGGTACGACGCCGTAACGGCTGAAACTATCGCTAATGAAGTTGTCTCTCTCTGCTCTCACTCCAACTCTCGCGTCGCTTGTATCGCCTGTCCCACACTTTACGCCTATCTCAAGGTATTATTTTATTTATTTATTTTTTAAATTAATAGTTGATATATATTTATATTTTGTATTTTTGTATTTTTGATTGGTAGAAAATTGGACCGAATATCTCGGCACAAATTCTGGAATACGACAAGCGTTTTGAGCAGTACGGGAGTGAGTTTACGTTTTATGATTACAATGAACCGGAAGAGTTGGCATTGGAGCTGAAGCACGCTTTTACTGTTGTAGTGGCGGATCCTCCTTACCTGGTCAGACTCAGACATTATATTGCTTAATTCATTTAAAAATATTAAAGCTTGAAGTAACTGTGAGAATGCCATTAAAAGCTTATTATTGATGGAGTAAAATTGATCTCAATATACCGACAGGTCAGTCGTTTCAAAATTGATTAGAAATCTTGTGTGAGATTCTGAAATTATCAAATGTCGTTAGAGATCTCCATTAATTCGATGACTGGATAGGGAAATAACCTTGATTTTTTTAATTTTTTTAAAAATACGTGGAAATAACATTAATTTTTTATTTTAAATATTTAATATTGGGGGATTTGAACCTAGAACACTTAGACTCTAATAGCATGTACCCAATAACATGTTAAGAAACCAGTTCATCTAATACCTAATACAATGTTAAGAAGCCTGTGGCCCCAACTTTATATTTAAATTAACTTTCCATCACATAAACATTACCATCAAGATTCTTTGATGATATGATTTTCATGAATAATGAAGATTCTCTCGTGATATGATTTTCACCTTGGCAGAACTAAATATTATTAGTATTTTCTGTTAGTAACTTGATGAAGATAGATAAAAGGTTTTTTTAATTTTTTTTTCTTTGAAAAGTTAAAATAGGATAAGCCTTAGAGGTGCTTCTTGAAGAAGCACTTGATAATGTATTCCCAATTGAATCCTTTTTTTCATCTCTGTGGATACATTGTGTGTGCTTTATTTATCACAAAAACAAAATCTTCGAGTATTTATTGCCAATGAACTATTGAACTATCTCCTTGATGTGTAATATCTTTAGATGTTATGTGATTACTGGAGTTCTATGCCATGGACATCTGCTCTAAGTTGTATTTTGCATTTGAGAAGCAGCAACTCTAATACAAGTTATATATCACACTTCCTGTTATGTTTGTGATGGGCAGAGCAAGGAGTGCTTAGAGAAAGTTGCACAAACAGTTTCTTTTCTCTCGAGACCAGGGGACTCTTTCGTGCTTCTACTCACAGGTAGACATCTATTGTTCATCTATCCTCATATACATAATTGCTTTTATATCTGTTAGTTTGCTTGTAACCAATTGGCAGGACCTAGCAATTCCGTTATCAATGCTGCATTATCTTTAGAAGACTAAGATTATAGTAGAAAGTTGACTTGCTACTCCGTTGTTTTAACTAGTGATATCTGTTAATAAATCTAAATGTGGAGAAGTTATCTGCCTTTATCAAGTGTCCATTTATTTGCCTTTGTAGCCTTATATGGCAAATGTAAATCTTGTACTGTGATGGTGATGCTTGCAGGTGAGGTGCAGAAGGATAGGGCTGCGGAGCTCTTAGGCTTGCGTCCATGTGGTTTTAGACCTCGGCACTCAAGCAAACTTGGAAACGAGTTTCAACTCTTCACGAACTATGACCCAGGAATGACGTTAGGAGGATGGGATCAAGAGAACTAATTTCATTTTTTTCTCCCCGCAGACACTATGAACAGAGTGCAATTTTGAATATGCATGGTAGTTCCAAGTAACTTCTGAACATTTGTGGCTATCTTTTTCTTAAAAACTTAGGAATAGACAGCAGTTGGCCAATCGAAAGTTTTCTGAAAATTGTTGTTTTTGTTTGTGTTCACTTTAGTTCTCATTTTCTCTTCTGGTGATGTTCTTCTCGTTCACAAACCTGAAAATTAGTAACTGGGACTAAATGATTCCAGAGCTAAGACTACGACTTGGGTTTAGTTTAGATCTCTAAAATTGTGAACTATGGACCACGGTTACTGATGAGGTTGTTTCAACTGCAAGTATGGCGGTGGAGGGAGCTTTTTCACCTGCAAGTTGCAACCAATGGAGAACTCTGGTTACACAAATGCTTATCTTCAAAGTAAACTCCAGGAAGCATATCTTGGTCTTTTTCTTTTAGGTGTTATTTTCGTTTTCTTTTAAAAATCAATTTCCCATTTACTTTCACTTCATGCAATTTGATATTCAATTTTGGATTGTAAATTGTTCTATTGAATTGAAGAATGTGAGTTGTTGGATGATAAAATTGTATGTATGTTTAAATTAACAAGCCTTTCTATTTTTATTTTTTTGAAGGTTGATTGCATTCTTTCTCTTAGACAGACACACAGTTTAGATGAAGGAATAGCCCAGCAACTTAATATGAATTTTTAATCACAATATATGATTTGTAATTAAATAATATTAAGTTAAATGAAAAATTAAGTAGATGTGGATTATTCAATTATCAAGTTGTTAGATTACTTGAAATTATCAAGTTTTAAATGCTTCAAGCTTGTATGCTTATGTACTCATTTTTTACTGGGTAAATAAAAACAAATCAAAATTATAGGGGGTTTTTAAAAAATTTAAATGCTTTGACCAGGGATCTCTAACATTCTCTAACGCTTGATAATAGAAAAACATTGGTGTGATCATGGCAAATGAAATACATGGTTATTATGATATTTAACTTTTTTAAAATTTGATTATTTGTCAAAAGACACTTATAATTTGATTTTTTTGGTAATTTATCTTTTTTATTTACGTGATATTTCGGTAATATAGTTAATTTTTTTAATTATATTATATTTAATATAAAGTTTATTAAAAAAATTTCAACATTGCTTATGACTAATTTTTTAGAATTGCTGCAAGAGGGGATAGATGTTGGAGAAGTGATTTTGATTAATTTTATAAAATACTGTTTTTAGATGTACTTCTTAAGAATCTACTTTTGGCTTTTCAACTTTGTTCCCAAACAAGCTTTTGAAAATCAATTTATCTAATTCAAAAAACTATAATTAATTTTTTCATGATAATCCTTCTTTATTTCATTTTTGTTTTCTCTTTGCGTTAACTACAAATAACAATTGGAAAATAATGACAATGGGTCCATCATCTCGTCTACTAATCGCAGCCTAATCAAATTAAAAAAAAAAAAAAAAAAGGAAAAACCTGACTTATTAAACGTAGTTCCCTCCCCTTGTCTTCACTCAGTTTTGCATTTCGTAATTGGTTATTGGTTATTACAAATGAAGCTTGTACGCTTCAGTACCACACTGAATAACGTCATTGATGAAATTAATCATTAGAGAAAGTTACGCAGACCAGGGGACTCCTTCGTGCTTCTAGTCACAGGTAGACGTCGATTGTTCATCTGTCCTCGTTCACATAATTGCTCCTTTACCTGTTAATTTGCTTGTAATCCATTGGCAAGACCTAGCAATTTCATTATCAATGCTGCTTTATCTTTAGAAGACTAAGATTATAGTGGAAAAAATGACTTGCTATTTCAGTTGTTTTAACTAGTGATATCAGTTAATAAATCTAAATGTGGACGAGTTGTCTGCCTATATCAAGTGTCCATTATTTGTCTTTGTAGCATTATATGGCAAATGTAAATCTTGCACTGTGATGGTGATGCTCGCAGGTGAGGCTGCGGAGCTCTTAGCCTTGCGTCCATGTGGTTTTAGACCTCAGCACTCAAGCAAGCAAACTTGGAAACGATTGGGAGGATGAGATCAGGAGAACAAATTTCATTTTTACTCTCCCTGCAGTTTGAAGCTACAATCATCCGAGTAACTTTTGAACATTTATGGTTCTCTTTCCTTAAAGAATTTAGGAATATGCGGCGATTGCCCAATCTAAAGTTTTCTGAAAATTGGCTTGTTTGTGTTCACTTTAGCTCTCATATTTGTTCTTCTGCTGATGTTCTTCTCATTCACAAACCTGAAAATTAGTACCAGAGCTAAGAGTATGACTCTGGTTCAGTTCTCTAAAATTGTGAACTATGGACCACAGTTAGTGATGAGGTTGTTTCAACTGCAAGTATGGTGATGGAGGAAGCCTTGTCACCTGCAAGTTGCAATCAGTGGAAAACTCTGGTTACACAAATGCTTATCTTCAAAGTAAACTGCAATTTCCACGTGTTACTTTCATTTTCTTTCGCATTATGTAATTTTTGGACATGTAAATTATTCTGATTGAATTGAAGAATGTGAGTAGGCGGATGATGGAACTGTATTGTATGTATCTTTAGATTAACAAGCCTTTTTACTTTTTTGAAAAATTGTGAGAAATTACCCAAAATTAGGGGGTCATTTGAAAAATAATCAAACCTGAAGATTTGTTTAATTTGTTTACCTATTCCTAACTTTATGACTATTATATAGTCCTACCTTTATGATTATTATATCCTTCTGTATATAATATATAAACTCATCTTCTCATTCTCTAATACTTTCCAACTGGATAGTTGTCAGAATCATTAGACAGTAATCGGATAATCATCAGAAAGTCACTAGATAGTTATTGACTTGTTGTATAGTTGTTAGATAGTCACCGGACTTGGTTGACAGTTATCAAACTCATTGGATCGTTACAGAACTTGTTGGACAATCATCAAACCATCACAAGATTCATCGGATCATTAGCAAACAATCACCATAGTTATCGGATAGTTGTCGAGTAGTCATCGGATGGAAGAGAATAGAAAGATGTCTCATTTAAAAGTGTATTTTCATCATATCTATTGAAAATCAAAACAACTTCCAAATTTTGGTTATTTGTAGAAAAAATTAAAGATAATTCCTCCAATTTGACAATTTTTAGTTTTTTTTTTTAATTCTATTTTCCATTTTAAAACTAAATTAACATCTAATGAAATCGTATCGTGACCCAACCAACACGTAAGCAACATAACCAAAATTCGAATAATTTAATGCTCATCAGCATCAAACATTCAAACTGGTAACTAACCAATAACCCGAACCGAATCCGATTTAAAAGTTACTTCAGGATTATCGACATCCAGACCCGAATCCAAAATAAATTGTGGAAATCTCGAGACTCAGAAGACAGAAGGCAGTGGCATGTATAAATTGATTGGCAGTTAAAATTGTCAAATACAAATATTTTCAAATAAAAGTCACAAAGAAATGAGACCCAACATTGTTTCCGAGGTGAGCTCAGAATCAGATCTATCTAAATTTAGATTTTTTTTTTTGTTAATTTATGGAATCGTGAATTCTTCTCTATCCAAAGAATAATAATCGAGTTTTATGTTTCTTTGGTTGTCGAGAAAATGTGTGAAAAAGGAAAAAATATATATATATAACGAAGTGGAAGTTTCGAATCTGAGCAGATTTCTAGAAGCTGTAATTGACTGTGTTTAAGTTGTGGTATCTGACTTGTTCGAGTTGAGTTTTTAACTTTGAAAACAAAACCTTTTTATTCTTTTGTTTCCTCTGTTTCTCGGTCACCAAACAGAGAGTTAAGAGAGTTTTGGTTGACGTTGTAGCTAAATGAACCGGTCATAAAACGCGTTTGTGCACGAATGAATGAGTGAATGAATCGTTGTAGTGGGGAGTCAAGGTGTTGATGTTATTTTATCATTTTTTGAATGGGTTTAGTTGCTTGCTTTGATGTTTTGAAATGTTTAAGTTAAAGTATTTGCTCAGTATTTTTAGTGATGTTAAAGGAACTGATTGCTTCTTTGCCTTTGCGTGATGTTTTCTTGAGCTATTGCTTCTTATAGGAGTCATACTATAGTAGTGGTTACCTGGCCTGTTAACGTTCATTCAATTATAACATTTACAAGTCACATATAACATTAGCTATTTTTTTATATTTCTTGACCGATTCGGTTTTGAGTTTTTAACATCTTGTATTACTAAAACCTTTTAATCTCACTGACTAATATTACTGGGGCCTGGGTCTAACCCCTTTGCTATGACTTCTTGTTCTTTTGATCTAGTGGTGCATTTTTCTTGTTCCTTACTGGACAACATGCTTGTTGATATTATGTTAAGAATCAAATTCCTTTTGCCATCTTGGTTGGAATTGGTTGTTATTCTGTCAGTACCTCACACCATTTGAGTTCTGTTTTTCAGTTTTTTGTGGTTGATTTCATAATATCCAGTTTTTGTTGGTTTGATAGGCAGGGTTGTCTACCCGAGTGAGCCAATGGTGGGAAAGTATTCCTTTCTTTACATCGGTGGTGGTCATTATTTGTGGGACAATTTACATTGTCTGCCTCTTGTTCGGATATGATTCCTTCTATGAAATATGCTTCTTGCCATCTGCAGTTATATCACGATTTCAAGGTATGTAGATGCTATCTCGTGGGATGATGCATTTATAATCATAAGTTTGTCGGAATACAACAAAATTTTGTCTTTCTCATATTGTTAAAAGTTGGTCTTTAAACATGAGAGTCAGGTCCTATACCAATTTGACTTACTACTGAATCACTATGGAAATTCCAGTTTGACTTACTGCTGAACCACTATGGAAATTTCCTAATCATCTGGAACGAGTTCGTCTGTCTGCTGAATGTAATTCCTTAAGTTATAAATTGCATTATTTTTCTATTCTTTTTCTTTAATTAGACTTAAAAAGTTGCTATTTTTATTTGTCTATGATTTTTTACCTGAATGATTATGAATAGGAAGGTTTCTTGAGCCAAAAATAATGAATTTGAAAACTCCTTGAGATGAGAAGTCAGTTTTATGCATTAATCTAAATAATGTTGCAATTGTTATGATATTTCTCTTTAATTTTGCCGAGTGGTTATGCCGACTTTGTAATAAATTGTAGCGTGGTCACTCTAGATTGCTTACATTTTCAAGAACAAATAAAACATTGTCCAAGTTAGCTCCTATGGCACTTTCATGGAAAGCTGAAAAGTACCAGTCATAGGTTTTTGGAGAATATCTTAACATCTGTATATAATTTGGTGTAAGAAGTTGATATATTGTGTATTCACTAAATTTTAAAATATTCCAGAACCTGATTATCGGACACAACTAAATCACTTACTAAAATCCAGTTCCTATGTGATTCTCATGTATGTTCATATGTATCCATCAATTCAATGAATTAATGCGTCACTGAATTGATATAATTATCATATGGAGTGGGTAGTGGGAATCAACTTTTGGTGTAAATTCATTGTTAAGGGAACATATCTTTTCAATCTTGATTTGAAGCCTTTTATTACATTTGGCTAGTATTATATATATACACATGTACTCATTTCTATCTTATGGTCATTAATCCTACTCTTTTGTCTTGCAGTTTACAGGATATATACCTCCATTCTTTTTCATGGTTCACTGCTACATGTCATGTTCAACATGTTGGCTTTGGTTCCTTTGGGTTCTGAACTAGAGAGAATCATGGGCTCCGTCCGACTTTTGTACATGATAATCTTGTTGGCTACAAGCAACGCTATTTTTCATCTTTTTATTGCGTTGGTGGCAAGCCACAATCCTTTTCATCCATTTCAGTATCTCATGGATGAGTGTGCAATTGGCTTCTCAGGAATCATATTTTCTATGATTGTCATAGAGACAAGTCTTAGTGGAGCCCAATCTAGAAGGTGGGTTTTTCCTAGTTCTTGCTTTCAAATTGTTATTAGAACATCTGACTTCTACCTACTGAGAAGAATTAGATGTGCACATGTTTAGCATATACATACTCCTACGCATCATAGACATGCATGAGTAATTGTTCTGTCTCATCTAGTATATATATAATAGGTTTCTTTTGGTTAATGAACTGGTTCTTGAAGTGACTTTTACCTTCTTTCTTTTGTTTTGCAGTGTCTTTGGTCTTTTCAATGTGCCTGCCAAGTGGTAAATGCGATAGCTTCCTTTTGGATGTTTGATTATGAATTTTCATGATATTCATTTATAATATCTAAAAAATTTACCCTCGTAATGGAATTAAATGCTTCAGGTATCCATTGATCTTATTGGTACTGTTCCAGCTTCTTATGACAAATGTCTCGTTGCTTGGGCACCTCTGTGGCATTTTGTCAGGATTTGCATGTATGGTCCTTTTTCCTTCTCTCCTCAATATTACTATTAGCTCTGCTATATGATTGAGGAGTCACATAAAATATATGTTTTTGTTTCTACATTTTCAGATACCTATGGCTTACTCAACTTCCTTATACCTGGAACATCCTTTTATTCTTCCATTGAAGCCTCCTCTTGGCTTGTAAGTGTTTAATGTAGATTAAGTTTCAGCTTCATTTCTCTATTAGATTGCTTCCATATTTTTGAAATTTTAAGTGACTCAAGATAATGGAGCAACTTGTATTTTGATCTAGGTAGGTCTTAAAATTATTCCTAATGCCTTTGCAAATCTGCTGGGAAAATTTTAAAAGAAAATGTTATTCTTATCATCCACACTCAAATAGACTAATCTGCATCCTTTGTGACCTTGCTATGTCCTTGTCCTTGTAGTATACTTAAGAAGTCATCCTGAGTCGAGTAATTTATTGGTCAAATTTTGCATAAAGAGACTACTTTCTATTTATTTGAATTCGAATTCTTGTGAACTAATGCGTCACCAGTTGTACTTTACAATATTCATTTATTCATGCTTGGAAGTTGCATATAATGAGAAACTCTAAATTGTTTACCTGTCTTTGATAATCATCAATATACATCTTAATAACCTTAAGAAATGCATCATGCAATTCACAGAAATTTTGTATACATGATTTTCTTTTGGTTTATCTGTCTTTTAGCCATGTATAAATTTCTTAATCAGTGTAATTTTTTTCCATTATGAATTTCAGTCCACTATTACAAGGCGGCCTAAGTTCATTATGTGCACTGGTGGCAACCCTTCAGCTTACATCCCCACACATTCCGGCCAGAATACAAATTCTGGGTAAACATTGAGCATGAATGCCACAGTCTACTATGTATCCCAAACAGAAACTAACTTGAGAAATTTAATATAGGGGACTATTTTCTGGAAATATTTGGAGAAACTTGTCGTCATGGATGCCACATAGGGAAACATCTTTACAGGTATCAAATTAATAAACGTTGGAGGTTATTTCACATTTTTAAATACTCAACATGTTTTCTGTTATCCAGTGTTGTTTTTGCCAAAGTGGTTTCCTAGGAGGGTTTTCCCCTGGATATGGATCTATCCTTTAGAGATTTTAGTTGAAAAGGTAGCTCTGAAGACTTGAACCCATGCACTCATGCAGTCCTGCTATTTATCATTTATACCTGGCAATTTTTGCATGATGTATTTATATATGTTTGCTTTGCTTTTTTCCCAAACATGCACTGCAAATTCATGAGCTGAATAGCTATCAATTGTAGTTATTAATCTGGTTGCACGTTCAAAGAAACGGCAATGATGGTTGTTGAAGTGGTTAAACAACAAAGGATTGATCAGAATAAAATGGACAGTAGTGTGGGCATTCTATGTGATCTTACAGTAATGTGTGCATTCTATGTGTCGGTCCATTTCTCTAAACCTCTCCACAAATCGTATGTTGGTTCTACATTTTTTTTTTTTGCTTTTATTTATGTTATTATTATTATTTTTTCAATCTTTGCTGTCAGTAATTCCTTGAATCCTGTAACATCAAATATAGTCAAATGAAGTCAATTCTCTAAAATCTCTTGTTAATATGGCACAGCCAACACAAGACAGCCGGTTCCCTGGGATGGGAAGGACTCTTGGTTCCAGCCAAGGTCCTGCAAATCCAGATTTAAACCTACAGACTAGACTTTTGGATGATAGCAGCAGCCCTGACCATCCATCAGACAGGGCGGCAATTGTTACAGTAGAGCGGCTATCAGATGGAAGGTATGGAGAAGAATTTTTCAATGAATCTTTTTATTTATTTATTTATTTTTTGGTAAACTTGGTGGGAAATGGGAATTTACTAATAAAATAAAAATATTAAGTTGATTATTAACTATATTAATAATAATGTCATGTTTTCTAGATGTGAAGGCGCAAATTTTTTTGTAATTATCTTTGAATTTTTCTGGTTTAGAAATCTTAGCAAGCATCTAGAGGACCTGATTGGCTATCTTTTAGTATTTCTATAGACTGGATGAATGTTATATTTATGTTTTATGCTTACAAACTTTGGAGTCATATTTTAGCCTGTGGGTTATCCATTTTTCCTCCGAATACAAAATCAAACTATAACAGATTGTATATCGATCTGTTGCTTTAGTAGTTGTTATGTTGTCGTAGTGATCGTACTTAGTGGTTTGTCTGTTTCTGATGGTGCCCTGAATTAAATTAGTGTAACATTGGTATGTTTTCAGATTTTGAAAGCAGTGATGTACTCTGATTAACCCACGTTTTGAAGTCCCTCAAATTCTTAGAAAGGATTATTATACTTTATCTTCTGGAAATAAAGAGGCCAATATTTTTGCTGATTCTGGTTCCTTGGCTTAAAATTATGGTTTAGTATGTAAGGTACACTAGTTAGCTGTCATTTGATGCATTTTACTAACTAAATGCATTCTTCGCTTTTTCTGTGTGCTAAACATCATTTATTCTTTATTTTTTTATTGTATTATAGGCGGTCAGCAGTGGATAATACTGTTGCAGCTGCCAGAGGTCCTGCGAGCCATGAGGTTTTATTAGGAGTTGGTTTTTACCTTTTCCTTTTCTGTTTATCTCTAATTGTTTAACATTCTTTTGGTTTCCTGTCCACTGAATACAGGGTTCAGTTGCATCTGATGAAAAAATCCAAAGCCTCGTTTCAATGGGTTTTGAGAAGGTTAAAGTTGCAGCCACCCATATTATAAATTTTTCACTTTTAGATTTGAATTTTTAGTCTCYTTTTCTGATAACTTTAGTACATTGTGAGCTTAATGGTTTAAGGTTCCTTATATATATGTTGCCTTAAAAAGCAATTGTGAAAAAGATTTCTAAAATCATTTGATAGGGTGTTGCTGCTTGCTGTTATGCATATATATGAAAATAAAATGGTAAGGATCCCGATAGTAACACCTTGAGCTTGTTTCAGACACAGGTGGAAGTTGCCCTAGCAGCTGCCGACGGGGATCTTAATGTAGCAGTGGAAATTCTCATGAGCCAGCAGGTGCATATTTGAGATATTATTTTCTTAGAATCATGTTGATTTTCCATTCTTTTCCTAACCTGTGGGCCTTATGGACACTATGCAGGCATAATTTGTAATGCAATTTCATCTATTTGATTTTCAATCACGAACGTCTGGTTACACTTCAATTTGCCCAGAAAACATCTATCTGAGGTTTGCTTTTTGGGGTGCTGTATAGCCTTTCTAACAAGATTAAACAGTGTGGGAGAAGAGATCGTTGGAACAATTGCACTAACTTCTGTTAAATGAGAAGAACATTTGTATTAATGTTTTTAACCTCAGAAACCTTGTAGCTCAATAGAAATGTGTCATATGTCTTCCATGCATTTAATTGCTGTTTATTGGGTATGTTAAAGACAGCGTGCATCAATCATTATTATATGACAACGCAATTTATTGCATTAACTACATATGCTAAAATTTCTGGAATTAAGCAATTCTGAATCTCTGATATATGCTCAAGAATGTTTGACGTAACATGAAGCCTCAACGTGTGACATCAAAGCAGATCATATCATCGGTGATGCCCGACTAATTCTTTCTATTTTAGCTTAGTTGATGAAAAGAAACTCCAAGAGGATTGTACTAACCACTGCAAGAGCACAAACTGTGGTACAAATCTTATAGAGCGTAGAAATGAAGTCAAATGCATGCTAGCCAAGATCAACTGCAGAATAGTATTATAGTATATCAATAGTAATAAGCATCACTAGCCATAATCCCGATGTCACCGATGCCAAGTATAATAACATTTACACAGAATATTTTGGATGTACACTTGCAAGCTAAAGATTACTGGCCTTCTTTATTTTGGTATGGAGGATTCTAGAAAATATCATGTGCTCTCGAAAAAATCTTTCATCATTCATTTCATAAATTGCAGGTGTTACAATGTCATTTCTACTTATCAAACAAATTCTGAGGACTCTGATACTTGTGTGTGGTCATTTTCCCTTCCTTGAGCTTTACAACGGTTATGAGGAGTTGAACTACTCCTGATTTCTCATCTTGTCAGGATGTTTTTCAGCAGATAGATAGTAAATCACTGATTCTCAGCCTACCCTGCAAAAGACCAACCGACTTCTAGTGTAATCTACATCGTCTAAATCTGACATACTTGTGTGCATTGTGTGTATATATATATATATATATATTCTGCTAAGAGGAAGCTAATATTTGACCAAGGTTATCAATTGAACTAACCTTGATATAACCACCACATCTACGTGCAAAATGTCCTTCCTCTCCACACTTGTAGCAAATAGATGGTTTTGTCGTACCTCGGTCAGTAATTGTGCATTCCTAATATAGAATAGCATTAGTAAGGTTGATGACATCGCTCTACATATGAATCTGCTTTTTGGAGTTATACAGGCTTTCCTGCAACCAAACAGGAAACAGAGACTCACAGAACCCTGATGACCGGACTCCCCACAGTTGTAACAGGAAACTTGTTCTAGACCCATAACTGGAACATTGGCACAAGATAGATGACCAAAACTCTTGCAAATGTAACATTGGATTTTCTGTACATAGCAGAAGAATTAATGCAGTAATCACTTCAATTTGGCACTCGCAATTCATTTTATGATAAGAGAAAAAAATGAAGCCAGAAAAAGATATGTAAACTGCATCTAAATGAAACACACACACCTTGAGATCGTCAGCCAGATAATCACTCCTACATGAAAACATATCATGCCCTGAGTCCCCACATCTTAAACAACTATAACTCAAATTGTCTCCCTGGTCTCTTCCTCTGCCAATAAAGCAATCCTTGCCCTGCTGGGATATCAAGGTGCCCTCACAAGAAGTTATTTTAAAATTTTGGCATGATTTTTTTTTTCTTTTAACCAGGATCTATGTGAAAAGCTCGAAGAAATAACAATACGGAATGCAATAGGCAAATTTACTAAACTGAATAAACGTAATTCTCTCTAAAATACATTTTTAATGGAGTTTTATTATTATCCTTGACAGCAGGTTTAAGATTCTTATGGACGTCTAGGTAATGTTAAGGATCTTCAACCATATGAAAGCAAGGACAAGAATAAACTAGAACTCATCAGATCATCGGAAGTTTCTATGCTAGGCTTGGGAACTTAGTTAACTGGATGGTGAATTTTTGAGCTCCTAAAACTCATCTAGATTAAGATACGTACCTTTGCAATTTGATAATATGTAATAAATTTTTTGTTATTATTATTATTAGTATTTAAAAAAGAATATCTGGCTCTGGTTAAAGTATGACAAAGATTAGCTTTCCACTTGATAGGAAACAAAGTGATGCTTCAGAAACTATTAATGTAAACCTTGTGGTGTAAAAGATTCACTTATATATTTAGTAAGATACCAATTCTTGTCATACTAATACTCAGAAGAAAGAGATGACTAGTATGCACCATAACCAAGAGCATCATAATTAAAAGCTTGACAGAACTGCATAAATTAGAGTCTTAGCAGAAATTACTGTAGAGTGAAAGCTACAAGACCTTTGTGCAATACTTCCAAATGTGCTTGGAACTTCCGCAAAGAAAGCATGGCTTCTTCCACTTTTGTGTTGTGCAGCTCGCTGCTGTATGATTTTCTTTTCCACAATTTGAACATGTTTCCCAGAAACACTCTGGAAAATCAAAATATCTCGGACGCCGCTACAAAAGGAAATGTGCAATAAATGAGAGTACATTAAAGAGTAATAACTTAACTGGTATTTTGAATACGGACATCTCAACTCACAAGAAGCATCCGGAGCACAATATTATCTTTTGCATCATCTTCCTTGGCACCATCAACCTGTATTTAGAAGAGGTTAACTTCAATAAGATAGCTGTTTTATGATTTAATTAAAAGGTTCAGAAAGTATCAGATACCAATTCTACGGCATTGCATTCATTTCCATAATTTAATTTAAGATAAAGAAAACATTTTGTTAGGGATGGATCCAATCTCAAAAATAGATATTGATTGAAGGTTTTAGGTAACAACACAGAAGTCTCTGGCACACTTTCTTTATGCAAACACAGTTCCACCAAATGTCTGACAAATATTGGTTTTTATGCCATAAAACAATGCAGAAGGAGAATCAAGCACCTAACACAAGAATAAATACGAAAGAGAAAATTACAAAAGGTGAAAAATAGAAAATTAGAAAATAGAAGTCAAGGAATATACCTTATGGTTTGCTTTCTTTCTTCTCCTCCTTTTCTTCTTCTTCCTAGCAACAGTCCCTACTGGTACTGTAACCTCAAAACCGCTGCTGATGTGTACACTTGAAATTTGTTGGTCAGCCTCTGAGGATGACACACAAAGATCAATCACTTCAGCTGAATTAACCCCATCATCAGCTCCTGTTCTGTTAGTTACTCCTATGACTTCAACGGAGCCTGAATTCTCTTTTTCCTTTTCAGCACCAATCTACAAGACAGCAGACACATAATTTGATCCATTAAGGTCTAAAGATAATAATGACAACCACTGAGATAATATTCCATTGTTCATTTTAATGGTTGCAATTATATTTCCTTTCAACCTTTAGCAACAAAACAGCCAGCAGAAATACTGCTGAGTTCCCACCAAAATGTGGAGCGAATTATCAGTTAATTAGTAATACCTTGTTATTCTTTACCCATTTATGCAGCACCAAGAAAAAAGAAAAGGCGTGGACAGAGCCCAGCTGAACCAAGATAATATCTCAACTTACAACAAGATTCTGGGGCTCCTCAATTTGTGATATCAGAACTGAATCCGGATTTGATACTTCAACTCTTTTCAAAGCTTCATCTTTACTTAGCTGCTCTTTCTCCTTGGCAGAATTAACCTAAAACCACATAATATACTTCTAACAAAGCTCATAAACTAACAAATATAAAACAAAATTGCAAGATTGTTAAAATATAAAACGGCCATGTAAGTAAACAGAAAATAAAATGAAAGAGAAATAAACCAACCCACTTACAGTAACTTGATGATCTTCCTTTTGTTCATAAGACTCGGTCTTTCTCTTCTTTCCCTTTCTTTTCTTTCTCCTCATATAAGCCTCTGCCTCAAACATAGCTTTAAGGTTCTCAAACCCTGTCAAATCAGAAAGGATTCTATACTCCTCAAGCTTAGATCTCCATTTCGCTGCTCCTCCACATTCTCCGCCTTCTTCTTCTTCACTGCTGCTTGTTATCAAAATAATGGGAGTTTCCATCTTAACTTAGTTATATCCTTAACTGGGTCCTCATTTCCTTGTTTTCCCGGAAAATCCACTCAAAGTCTCAAACGCAATGGCCCTGGCCTCGCTGTC
>JANKKB010001428.1:6888-23455 GCA_026225775.1 Bursera palmeri
ACATTAATAGCACTTAAAGTGTAAAAACAATGATTTAAACTCTTAATAAACATACACTTTTAAGTGCTAATCAGGTGCTTGATACCATGGCATCTTATCATTTGTGTCCAATTAGGGAATAGTTTACCATATATCGTGAGGTGAAGGATGGATCAGGTTTTATGGGAAAATCAAAGACATGTAATATAATAGGTATTGGTATTGTTCATTTCTAATTAACAGATGGTTCAATCAAATAACTTACTAAGGTTCATCATGTAGCTGTTCTTTCTAAAGGGTCAATTTCTCTTAGGGTACTTGAGGCTTAAGTTTTAGGTTTATAGGTGAAAATGGTCATTGTTATGTGTACAACGATGATAGACTACTGCTTACAGGTGTTAGACATGTTAACTTATATTTTCTTATAGAAGATACAGTTAAAGGTAGAGATATGGTCTTAAAGGTTCTAGATAAGAAGAATATTGTCCAAACTCAGCTATGACACATGTGCTTAGGGCATGTAGGTGAGCAAGGATTGAAGGCTTTAAGTAAGCAAGGCTTGCTTGGCGATAAGCAGCTGGAGAAGTTAGATTTCTATGAGCATTGCATCATAGGGAAGCAAACTCAGGTGAGATTTGATACAACTAAGCATACGACTGTGGGTATAGTTGACCACATCCACACGGATATAATGAGGGCCTTTGAGGGTGGTTTCCAAAGGAGGCTTCAGGTGGTTTATCAGTTTTGTTGATGACTTCATCTGGAGAGTATGGATTTACACCATGAAGAAAAAGAATGAAGTCACCAACATTTTTAAACAATGGGGGGCGATGGTGGAGAAATAAACTGGTGAGGTTATTAAGGTGGTAAGATTCGACAATGATGGAGAATACACCGAAGACCTCTTAAAGGTATATTATCAAGAGCATAGGACTTACCGGTATTTCACAGTTAAAGGGACACTACAACAAAATGGTATGGCAAAAATGATGAACTCTACACTACTTAAGAGGGCATGGTGCATGTTGTCTAATGTTGGATTAGGTAATATATGGTGGGCTGAAGTTGTATAAATAGCATATTACCTCATAAACCAGTCCTCATCATCAGTTATCAGTTTCAAGACACCCATGTAGATATAGTCTGGTATTTATACAGATTACTCATATTTAAAAGTTTTTTATTTCCCTGCTTACTTTCATATTAAAGAAGATAAGATAGGGGTTAGAGCTAGGAAGATTATTTTTCTAGGCTATCCAGAAACAGTCAAAGGTATAGGTTATGGTGTCCTAAGATAGGAAAGTAGGTAATTTCTAGGATTTTTAAGCTCCATGAAGATGCATTATTACATACTAAGTATGACAATGCAAGGATGGATCTCCTATATGGAGAAGAGATAATTTTGATGATGATAGTTTTTCTCTGCAATTAAGGGATAATAATTTTAAAAAATGATTCATATAGTAGTTTGTCAAGTTCTAATCATGGTAATGAGAGTTCTAGTCATGGCAATGATAAGTTTGGGGACACAACAAAGGTTGAGCCAAAAACTGTTACAGAAGAGGTTCCTAAGGAGGAATCTAATGAATAACAAGGGTAAGAGTAGCAAGTTTCTCAGCCGTTTTTGACCACACAAAGAGAACATCGGATTATTGGAGCACCCATGAGATATCGATTTCAAAATATGACAGCCTATCTGTTTTTTGTTTATCAAAAGTATGAGGACGTGCTACTATGTATAAGCAAGCTTGTAACAACATGCATATAGATGAGTGGAAGATGGTTATGGATAAGGAGATGAAGTCTCTTAACAAGAATCATACATGGGAACTGATAACACTTCCTAAAGGAAAGAATGACATAGGGTGTAAATAGGTGTGTACGCTTTAAAAGAAAACATGTTGGATTCCAAAGGGAAATCAACAAGTGTGAAATTTAAGGTAAGATTAGTCTTTAAAGAATTTGCATAAACTGAAGGTGTGAATTACAATGAGGCTTTCTCACTGGTGGTTAAGCACACTTCACCCTATCCTTTTAGCTATAGTGGTGTAGTTTGATATGGAATTTGAGCAATTAGATGTCAAGACTATTTTTCTGCACGGAGATCTGAAAAAGGATATTTATATGGTTCAGCTGGATGGATTTGCTATTGTTGGACAAGAGGATAAGGTATGCAAACTTAGAAAGTTATTTTATGGCTTGAAGCAATCTTCTCGACAATGGTACCTAAAATTCAATATTTCTATGTTGGAGTTGAAATTTACAAGCAATGAGTATGATCATTGTGTGTATTTCAAGAGGTGGGATGACAGATCTTTTATCTGCTTATTGCTTTACGTTGATGATATGTTAGTTACTAATAAGAACATACATGAGATAGAGTTGTTGAAAATCAAGTTAAGCGAGAAGTTTTAGATGAAAGACTTGGATCCGGCAAAGAAGATACTAGAGATGAAGATAGTAAAGGATAAGATGCTTGAAAGATTATCTTTATCACAAAAGTAATATCTTGAGAAGGTAGTTACTAGATTTAGTGTAGATAGAGTTAAACCGATTAGTACTCCATTGGCTTCTAGCTTCAAGTTTTCGGGATTAGATTCACTTACTACTATGTCAGAGAAGGAATACATGTCATAAGTTCCTAATACTAGTATGGTTGGTAGCTTGATGTATGTCATGGTTTACACATGTCCTGACATTGCACATGTAGTGATGTTGGTTAGTCGATATATGACTAATCTAGGTAAGACACATTGGGAGGTAGTCAAGTAGATCTTGAGGTATCTTCGAGGTACGTTAAATGTTAGTTTCATTTATGAGAGGTAATCACAAATTATTGCAAAAGGGTATGTTAACTCAGACTATGCTAGTGATTTGGATAAACGTCGATCTACAATAGGTTATTGTTTTATATTGGTAAAGAGTCCTATATTTTGGAGGTCTATGTTACACTCGGCAGTTACCTTATCTACTCTAGAGGCAGAGTATATAGCATTGACAAAGGCAATGAAAGAGGCCCTATTGCTTTGAGGTTTGGTTCGTAACCTCGTTGTGACTCAAAAGATTATTACAGTTCTTTATGATAGTCAAAGTAACATCTATTTGGCTAAGAATCAAGTTTATCATACAAGGACCAAGCATATTGATATCAAGTTTCACTTTATCAAAGATATCATTGAGGATGGTGTGATAATTCTAGAGAAATTAGATACAAAGAAGTACATAGCTGATATGATAACAAAGGTCATACCATTAGTCAAGTTGGAGCATTATCTCAACTTGATTAAACCTTCTAATTGTTGATACCACATTAAGGTAGAGGACGACAGCGATAACAAACAAGCATAACTTGATAGTTATTTGCTGTGGAATCCTAGTTATATCTTATTTACAAATAGGAAAACACCTTAATTAAATATTTAATTAAAGGGGTTTTATTTCAACTAAGAAAGTAAAGTATAAGAGGATTCTTATTCTTATAGAGTACAAGAATCCCACATTGTTTAGAAAACAATAGAAGGGAGCATAGGAGCATTATATAAAGAGAGGTTAGTTCTCTAGTTGAGAGCATCCTATTTTCTGATTCAGAGGTTTCTTCATAGTAATCTAGTTGAAAGAAATACAGAAGAGAGATTAGATCAATCTTTTGAGGATTATTCTAGTGAATTAGGATTGAGATATCAGTTTATTCTCAAAAGATCTTTGTATTCTTCTTCTGGGGTTTTTCTTTTATCAAGATTATTTGTCGTTGTCTCGTGGCCATATGCATATTGTCGAACCATGTAGATCTTGTGTCTTATTATTATTATTGTGATCGATTATTCTTTGGCTTGCAATTATCAATTTTGATCGGGATAGTTACTTATGTTGTATGTAGGTTGTGTTTAGTATTTCCTAGATTAGATTAGACTAATCGAAGTTTACTTTGTAGGCATCAACTCTAGATTTTTCAACAAATATCACATTCATGATCATCAAATGCTTGATCTTGAGGCTAGTTAAGTGAAAACAAACACTTCTATTACTTCAGAATTTTGAATATCAATAGACTCTCCCTATATCTAGTGTGAGCTTCAATTGTTTCAATCAACTCGGGCTCAGCTAGAAAGAGAATTCGTAATGGATGATGTTCTATGGATTGAAGACATACCTTCTTACTGTCTTCTCAGCTTAGTGGAGACAAGATGGGATATTTTGGTTGCAAATTCGAGGTTGACTAAAAAACGAATTTACTCATTTAACTGTTAAGTGAGTATAATGTCTGTTGATTTTGGAGGGTCTGTATTAGTTTTAATTCAATAGGATATCTATGTTGATAAAAAAAATTTATGGGGGGTTAAAAGTAAATACCCCTATCTATTTATTTCTTTTCAAATTGAGAAGTATCAAGTACATGGGATGTACTATAGTTTGGCCCTTCAAATTAATTCTAGTTCTCCAAAGATAAATATAATGTGTACAAGCAAGACAAATTATTTAACACATCACTCTCAATCCCGATTATTCTCTCTCTTACTTCGATCACTTTTTTAGTGAACTCCCCTTTTCTCACTCATAATTTACTTTTATTTGTTATTGTTGATATTGTGTTTTAAAATTATTTGAAATCTTGTGTTTTAAAATATTTAGTTTGTAATGGATTGGAGTTGTTAGGATGAATGTTAGGTGGGTTTGCCGGAAATGTTGGTGGGTTTGCCGGAAAATACTATTGGGTTGAAGATTGTTACCACTGAATAGTCTATAGTAAATTAGTCATAACATTTTTAATAAATATTTGAATGATACGTGGTTTGAAGCATTAGAAACTAAGCAGACAAAGCTTTAATTTGATATATTATGCTTTGAATTTGGATAATTGTAGCCCCTTCAAATTTTGATTGAAAGCTATGTTATACTTAGTTGGTAAGTTAGGAGTTAGATTTTGTATTTTGGACCGTACGGTCTAGGCCTTTGGATCGTAAAATCCAACTTCTAACACCATGTTGTTGCCACTTGTCACGATTAGATTACAGCAATAATTTCAACTAGAATTTTAAGGGGCTACAATTATCCAAACTCAGTATATAATATATCAAATTAAAGCTTTATCTGTCTAAGTTCTAATGCTTTAAATCACATATTAATTAGATTTTTATTAAGAAAGTCATGACCAATTTATTACAGCCTATTCAGTGGCAATAAAATGGTGTCAAAAGTTGTATTTCGGATCGTACTGTCCAAAGGTTTGAACCACACAATCCTGATCGTATGGTCTAGACCTTTGGACCGTATGGTCTAGACTGTATGGACCGTACGGTCCAAAATACATAATCTTACTCTCAACTTACTAACTGAGCATAACATAGATTTCGATCAAAATTTGAAGGGGCCACAATTATCCAAATTCAGCGTATAATATATCAAATTAAAGCTTTATCTGTGTAGTTTCTAATGCTTTAAACCATGTATTAATCGGATTTTATTAAGAAAGATATAGCCAATTTACTATAGATTATTCAGTGGTAAGAGGCAATAACATGGTGACAGAAATTGGATTTCGGAATGTACGGTTCAAAGGTCCGAACTGCATGGTCTAGACCGTATGGTCTACAACTTTAGATCGTATGGTCCAGACCTTTGGACCGTACGATCCAAAATGTAGAATCTGACTCCCAACTTACTAACTGAGCATAACATATATTTCGATCAGAATTTGAAGGGGCTACAATTATCCAAATTCAGTGTATAATATATCAAATTTAAGTTTTATTTGTCTAGTTTTTAATGCTTTAAACCATGTATCAATTGGATTTTTACTAAGAATGTTATGGCCAATTTACTACAGATTATTTAATGGCAAGTGATGGATTTTAGACTGTACAGTCCAAAATACAGAAACTGGATCGTACAGTCCAAAATACAGAATCTGGCTATTAACTGAGTATGACATGGATTTTGATCAGAATTTAAAGATACTGCAGTTATTCAAATTTAGCATATAATCTATCAAATTAAATCTTTATCTGTCTAGTTTTTAATGCTTCAAACCACGTATCAATCAGATTCTTATTAAGAAATTTATGACTAATTTACTGTAAATTGTTCAATGGCAACAATCTTCAACCCGAAAGCATTTTCCAAGAAACCCACCAACATTTCCCGACGAACCCACCTAATATTCATCCTAACAACTCCAATCTATTACAAACTAACAATTTTAAAACACAAGATTTCAAATAATTTTAAAACACAATATCAACAATAAAAAATAAAAGAAATCATAAGTTAAAAAAAAAAGGAGTTTGTTGCAAAAGTGATCGGGGTGAGGGAGAGACTCACCGAAATATTAATCAGAGTGAGAGAGAGTAATCAGTATTTTGAGTGAGATGAAGAGTTTGAGTAGAGTAAGACATGAGAAGGAAGAAGAGGAGGCTTTGTAATATAAGGGTATTTTTGTTTTTTGAATCTTCTTTAGATTGGGGTTTGCAAGAAATTAACTTGGTGGGATAGTTCCATCACCTCTTAATTTGAAATATTTCTTATAATTTCCCATATCTTTGGATGCTGACTTGTAAAGATTTGATTGGTTGGAAGACCTCAACAGACGTGGCTCACTTAAAAGAATCCATGCCTGTCAATACCTTTATTACCTGACGCGGTGCGTTTCCGAATTTAAGCCGAGATTAATATCCATAACAGCCTAGCTAAAATACCATCGAGACAGCCCAATAACGTTTCGCCACGTACCACACAATAGTCCAGGCGCTCTCACAATCGGTTTTGTTTGATTGGCGGTGACAGGATTCGAAAGAAAGACATGTTAAACAGCTATTAAAAATATCAAAATCTATAAAACCCTATCTACTGCGTCTTCAAAGTCTCCGATCTGTGTGTTTAGAGAGAGAAAAAGCAACACGGATCCTTCATTTCTATCTCTTCGTTTCAGGTTTTCTTTCTTTCTGATTAGAGTTTCCGAGAAAATTTTTCCAAGAATTTGATTTATTAATTGTTTATTACGCTGGATTTGTTTGGTTATTGTAGGTTTTGTTTGTTGGTTCATTTGTCGAAGTTTAGCGAATTTGGAGTGCTGAATTGAATAAGAAAAGGATGAAGAACAATGAACGGATAGCGAATTTCGCTTTAGCAGGTTTGCATTTTCTTATTCTTCTCTAACTTGATCACGAGCTCTTCTTGTTGCTTGTGTTGTAATTGTTTGTTTTTCTTTGTTTGGATTCGAGATTGCCTGGGAGTTCGAGGACTTGTAATTTCTTATATAAGTAATTTACATGAACTCTGAATAAACTTTAAAAAAATAATAATAGTAGTAATTTCATTTACTTACCTGATTCGGTGTCTTTTTCGTCTTTTTCTAGTTCTTGTAGTCTAAATTGGTCCTTTGTGAACTTCTTTTGATTTGGAGTTCTTAGTGGTTTAATTTTGTTTATTTACTGAACAAGTAGGATGTATTCCACTGACGGATGCCAGTTCTTAGTCAAATCATTGTCTTTCATTGATGTTTTAAAATGTTTAACACAGGAAATAGTTGAATTGCTATTTCAATATTGATTTCTGAACCCTGAATGCTTCTAGTAAATGGGAAAACAGGATGCTGCATGTATGTGGTGACTATATTTAAGCCTTTCCAAATTTTATGTATTGATATAGCATCATCTCAACCTATTGCGCACATTGCTTTCTTTTTTAGTTTAAATTTCAGTTATGAAGAATAATAATGCTACTGTGTTTATTTAATTGTTATGATTGCTGATCCTTTGTCTAGGAAAGAAAAATTGTGCACGTAATGTAGTTAGATATTTGCCATTTGGTCCTAAAATCTCATGTTTGTCTTAGCATCAGTGTAGACTGTGTAAGAGTGTGGATATTGTCTTGGTGTTGCTGTAAATCTGGGTGGGTTTATCAGTTTTTCTCTTTGGAAATCTACAAGTAGGCTTTATAACATGAACCTTTTGTAGTTGCACATTTTTCTTTTCCCTGTTGAGGAGCTTGACCCTTTTTGTCCTTGTAAATGATTCATGTTTGCAGGTTTAACATTGGCACCACTTCTTGTGAAGGTAGACCCAAACGTAAATGTTATTTTGACAGCATGCCTGACAGTTTATGTGGGCTGCTACCGATCTGTCAAGCCAACTCCACCATCAGTAAGTATATAAGGATTTGATGCACTGTATTAGATATTATTATTATTTCTTTTATTTGGTTCCCTTTCTTGTTGTATTACCTCATAGCTCTGTGAAACTCACCTGTAATCTTTCTTGTCTATTTGCACAGGAAACAATGTCTAATGAACATGCTATGCGCTTTCCTTTTGTTGGGAGTGCAATGTTGTTATCACTGTTCTTACTCTTCAAATTTCTATCAAAAGATTTGGTTAATGCTGTGTTGACTTGCTACTTCTTTGTTCTTGGGATCATTGCTCTTTCGTATGTGTTCTTTTCTTTTAGACTGATGACCATCTATAATACATTTGTATGCCAAAATTGAGATAGTTTATTCAGTTTGAATCATGTTTTTATGCACTATTTCTTCCTTTTTACAGGGCGACAATCTTGCCAGCCATGAAACGGTTCTTGCCAAAGCATTGGAATGACGACCTTATTGTCTGGCATTTTCCATATTTCCGTTGTATGTGACCTCCTTGCAACTATTTCATTGTAATTTCTTGTTGTAACTTATCTGAAACTAGGTTTTGAAATTTTTATATTTTTCTCATTGAATTTAGTTACCTTGTCCATCAAAAGCAGAACCATTAATTTAGATTTTCAATTGGCTGTCACTCTTTTCTGCTTGATTCTGAATATGGATGTTTCTTTATTTTCATTTAGTACCTTAAATCAGGGAGTTTTCTTTCTACTCTAGGATTATAATGAGCTTGACTTTAGGGTATAGATAGGACAGTCTTATATCTTGGTGTTTTCCTTTGCATTCATGACCCTTGGGGCCCAACTGATATTAAGATTTTTTTCCCCTCTCGTTATTTTTTCTTTCTGCTTTTTAAATATTATCTAGATGATCTTGATAAATTGTTTTCTTTGTGATTTTTTATATTAAAAAAAAATTGAAAATGATCTGGAATATTTTTTTGGTATGTGTTAGTTTGGGAAACTATCAAAATAAGTGTAAAAAAATAGGAAATATAAAAAATTATGTATGGTGCAAATAGGTGCGAAAAAGGATACTGTTTGTTCAGAAAATTGTGTATCTCTTTAAGATAAGTCTTTTTATTTTTTTGAGAATCTAAGCCTGTCCTTTCTGTTCCTTAGAATTGTCATTTAATCCTGTTGCATTATCTTGCTTGCATTATGCAGAATGATGTTTTTCTTTACACCTTTCTTAAACAGCTTTGGAGATTGAGTTCACAAGGTCTCAGATTGTTGCCGCAATCCCTGGGACCTTTTTCTGTGCATGGTATGCATCACAGAAACATTGGTTGGCTAACAATACTTTGGGCCTTGCTTTCTGCATTCAGGTATGGCAGCATCTACTTAAAAGACTTCTCTGTGTTGTTTGTGCCTCTGTTTGCTATTTCTCTATATTGAAACTTTTGACTTTTTAGTTTCTTATCCATGATAGATTAGCTTCCTCGTGGCAATTTTTAGCATGCATTTTTTTGTTATCTTGCAAGGTGCTCATGGTATCAATACAGGAAAAGCAATATATGTTCCTGTGTGCTGCTATGACACTGTTAAATTCTTCATTTGCTACAATATTTCACATAACTCAAACTTTAACCCAATAAACAAAGTTATTATCTGTTTTATTTATTTGTGATAGTTTTGGCTGGATTTTATTTTCTAATTCAACTTGTCTCCTCTCCATTTTCATTTTGCGCTAATTTTTTTCCTCAACAAGTTAGAAACTTATGCTTTTACCAGTTCTGTTAATCTTGCTTTGTGTACAATTTCATTGATGTTGGGCATTTCCTTGAGTGAAATGTATATATCCAAGCAAATATGGGCAGTATTGAAAAGAAATAAAATTTATTGTTATTATCTTAATGAAATACTTAATTATCTATTTATGATTTTACATAATTGAGTAAATTTTGTGATGTGAGGAATTTCTTTTTCATTATTTGCAGGGAATTGAAATGCTTTCTCTTGGGTCTTTTAAGACTGGTGCCATTCTTTTGGTAAGAAGTGGGTTTATTGTTTTGAATTATGTTTCCCTCTGAGAAGTAACCCCTAAAAGTAAAGATATATTAACAGTAATTAAACAACAATTTATTAAGGATTAAATTGAGACTTGTCTCCTCTATTGATACAGCTCGCACAGTTAATGAGATTAAAATTGTTTCATGTAACTTTTTGTCTTTTTTGCAGTTATGTGTTAGCACTTTTTCTTTTATATATGTGTATGTTAGTTGATACTTGCTTTTAATAGCATGTTGTAGTTATGGAAGCCACTGTGGTGATTGTTCTTGAAAATGGCCATAAATAGTTGTTGCTCTTTCTCATTTTGTTGATTTGATTATATTTAAACCCTAGTGCATATGGTATTCTATAGAGGCATCTAGAATAGTCATAGGTGTAAGTTGCCATCATTTTTTTTCCATTGCTGCCCAGATAATGACAATGAGAAAACTAATTCCCTCTTGACAATTGCCATGCTTAGCTTAGTTTTAAAAAATAAAGTACAGTTGATGTGTCACGTTTGCTCTGCATGTTATCTTGAATATGGATCCAATATGTACCATTGACATCTACAAGACTGGAACCTTGTATACAGATTTGAACTATCAAGATCATGCGTTAGTTTTCAGAATTTGGGATGTCTGCATGCATCTTTGTGGCAGAGTATAACTTTTTTGCTTGGATTTTTGTGCCATAACCTGAATTGTCACATTGATTTAATAAACTCAATGAAGTCATCATCATAGTTATCCATTCAATTCAGAATGTGGCACATGTTTCTGATGCAACTCTTTGGTGTTTGTGGATGCATCTGTGTGACAGAGGGAGTAACTTCTTGGCTTGCAGTTTGTGCCATCACCATAGATTGTTTTAATTGCTATGACATCAGTTTAACGAACTCCAATGAAGTCATAATTATCAATTCAGAATGAGGCTTATGTTTCTGATGCAACTCAACTTTGCGCCTCATAATCTGCCAATACTGTTTACTGATGGCACAAGCCTTTACTATCAGCACCTTTTCTGTTGCTTTTATGACCCTAGCACATACTTGCTGTAGCATTATTAACGTCTTTACTTATTTTCCTACATAATTGGGCCAACTTTACTTCTCTTTCTTAGAAAACTGTATGAATAGACAAAGTAGTTGCTTGTTGTTTCCTGTAGCAGCTGCTTAAATATGAAAGGTGCTGAAGCTTTGAACTTTTTACTATGATTTTTTTTATTAGTTCTTTCTTCTCTTTAGTGGTTCACCTCCTTCAACTGATGCATGTATTTGAAACTCATGTTTTCTCCAATGGCTATGTTCTTTTGGTATAAACTTAGATTTTTCTGGAAATATGTAATTTGCAATAAGGGTTTCTTTATTTCTTTTTGGTTGATCAAATAATGCAAACTTTATAGCTATTTGCTCATGTACATACCTTCCCCACACTCAACAATCTCTTTCTTATGTTTTTTTTTGACATATTTCTGCATTGCAGGCTGGGCTTTTTGTATACGACATTTTCTGGGTTTTCTTCACTCCAGTTATGGTTAGTGTTGCAAAATCTTTTGACGCTCCTATCAAGGTCAGTGCTACAACTTAATTGAGCTATTATTCTAGCATGATTGTGGAAAGTTTTTTAGTCATGATTGTGAATATTTTATGTTTGACTCTATTCTGGTAGTGATGGTATTTCATTTTCACTACAGCTCTTGTTTCCAACAGCAGATTCTGCACGACCTTATTCCATGCTAGGACTTGGTGACATTGTAATCCCTGGTATGTTGAAAGATCTTTTGCATGATGATTGTAGTTGTAGTGTGGTGTAATGTTTTGTTATTATCCAAGTATTCTGGGAGGTTTGTGCATTGTAATACTTTGAAGCAGCTAAAAGGATGATCCTTTTCCTGTTCAGTGGGTCTGATGCATGTCTTGACAACTGACATAAGGATACACATTTTTTGTTTTGAGCCACAACCTTTGGGTTTGATAGAATAGGGTCTTACTTTGTTTGGAGCAAAAATAGGATTTTTCATTATTAAATAGGATTCTAAAAGTACGATTGTTGTATGTTTCTGAATTTTGATTAAAATGCTGATTCATTTGGGCTGTTTAATCCTTCAAAACAAAGATCAAAGCAGGATGAATTTGTGTGCCATAAAAAACATATTATAGGATAGCCAAATTCAGCAATACAAGCACACTTATATTACCATCACTTTGTAAACTTAATAGTATGTATTATGATATTTATGAGATTTCTTTTGGGATTCAGGTATATTTGTGGCACTAGCCCTGCGATTCGATGTGTCTAGAGGGAAAAAGAGCCAGTACTTTAAGAGTGCTTTTCTGGGATATGCAGTTGGCTTAGTCCTTACAATTATTGTTATGAACTGGTTTCAAGCTGCACAGGTGACTATCATATGTTATCTTACACATACACATCACATACACATTTAATTTTTAGTTTTATTTTTTATAGTCCTTTTTCACACATAATGACAGATTAGAGTATTATCACTAATGACCTAGTTCAGTGGTAGTTAAGAGGATACTCGATTTTATCCTACTACTTGATCTCATCTGGTTATCTGATTGTGTTTTTTCTCTTGATATTCAGCCTGCACTTTTGTATATTGTACCTGCTGTAATTGGATTCTTGGCTGCACATTGCCTATGGAATGGTGAAGTCAAACCGGTCTGTTCAACACCCCTATGATATTGTTTCTTCTGATGGAATTGTTTTTAAATCTCCATATCTGAAATTGATTTTTGCTTTGGGATAATTGGTGGTCTTATATATGCCTAAGAAGAAATCCTGGTCTAGTGACCTGCTACCTATTTTACATATCTGGATGGCTTATACTATAGCTTGTTATTGACATTATATGCAGCTGATGGAGTTTGATGAATCAAAGACGGCGGCTACATCTCAGGAAGGCACTGATGCCACATCTAGCAAGAAGGTTGAATGAAAAGCTACGGACACAGACCATTTTAGCGAAAAAAAAAAAAAAAAACCTTTTCTCTTTCTTCTTTTGAGAATCCAAGACCACCACCAACCTCAATCCAACCTAACTTATGCCGCTGCACACCATTGTAACAGATTTTGGAATTTAGCAAGAAATAATATTTTTATTTGAGTTTTTTCTTTTTTTCACTCTCACAAACGAAGAAAAAAAATAAACAAAAACTATACAATATTTAGAGCAAGTTTCTCTGCCTTTCCCACTCACATTCGTGCATTCTAAATTGACCGAATGTCATGACCAATAAATGCGTCTGTTGTGAAGAAGACCTTTGCTTCATTTGCACAATCCATAAACGCTTGAGATGATTCAAAGTTTTGTTGCATCATTAAGTTCACCACCATCCATATTTTGAACGAGTGTTTTCTACATCTTTTTTCATCTATTAGTAATTTGCCGATAGTTGGGCAACCAAAAAACCATTAAGATGCCTAGATCAGAAGCCGCATCTGCGTTTTCAATCAAACAATCGAGGATGGACAACGCAGGTGCGACCCAGCAGAAAGTAAGTAAATTGACGAACAGAAGGAGAAAGCTAGATGACCGAATACGAATGAGAAGCGAGATCACCTACATGGCCTCATCACTTGTTCTTCTTCCTTTCTTCAGATAGCACCGATTTTTATACAATGCGTTAAACTGGGTCGATAGTAAACAAGATTTTGACCTGTATTATTAAATATAGTGTAACAAAAATATTAATTAACTAAATTTAAGGGATTTGAGTTAAAAATAATTGGTGTAATTTTTTTTTAATTCTCTAACCAAGTAGGCTTGTAGAGAACCTAATTTGATTATTCTACATTTAACCCCAATAAATCTTAATATATTTTCCGTTAAATAATCCTCATTAACTATTCTTGGGAGTGTTTGGAGAAACCATTTTATAATTTAAAAAATGTGAATTATTATTATTATTTTTTGCCTCTTTTATCCATTGTAGTTCTTTTGACTTGTGTACTGTACAATCTAAAATAATTTTGATTTATTTATTAATATTTTAGTCTCTTTAGCTGGTTACCATGCACCTTATTCTATCTCTTCGAATGCATCCTTAATTGGATCTCTAGACTCTTCACTACAATTCTTTTATCAATTAGCTTATAACATATGAGAGTTTTAGATGTGACAAATGTATCATGTATTATATAATTGGATATCTATTTAATGAAATCTTTTACATATGCATTTATTTAGAAATAGTCAATCAACATCGTGATTGGATGTAGGGGAGAAAAAATATATATGCATAATACTGATATTTTCTTGAATGAAAATACATATTCTGTAGTATACATCCCACTTAAGGACCTTTTTATACTAAAATGTGAATTTGATATAATATTTTATATATTTTTTTCCTTTTTAGATTTTACTCTTCTTTTTATAATTTTATATAAAAAAAATAAAATTACTCTTTTTTTAAAAAACATATTATATCCAAATTTTAAATAAGAGTAATTGTTTTTGAGTCCCTCAGAATCTCTCTTTAAGCCCCTCTTAATTTAAAATAGAAATTAACAGATTCGTTTTAGATATAAAAGATTAAAGAGGATATTAACATCTTTTAAGTATGCCTAACGTTATATTCTTACATATATTTCATTTATTTATTTTTTTTCTTAAGCTATAAGCCTTCGTCTTATCTTCAAGTTCTTAATTTCAAATACATTTGAAATTGATCTCAACCCTTTATGTTTGTAGAATGGTTTTGAAATGATAGAGGGTGAACTAGTGTTTGAGACCCTTTCGTTTAGTACAAAATATTGCAAACCTTGATTTAAATAAAAAATTACAAGTATATCCGTTCATTGCTTGATGTAAAAGGAACGACTATGTGAAAGTGGAATGATTCATTTATATAACTCCTACGCTGGAATAAAGTCTTGCCTTTGACTTCTCGATACTCAATCAAGTTCTCTTTTGTGACGATTGAGTGTGTCCTTATAGTCCCATATTTTGTAATTCCTAAACTCTTTATTCTATATTGATGATTGTCAAAATAAGGAAGAATACTATTTCTACAAAAAATGTCCTTTATGGGTATTTCGATCGAAATACCTTAAGGGGATATTAGTTCTTTCTCTTGTTCTTGAATCGATTGAAATGGAACGAGAAATCGATTTCTTCACCTTTTTGTCAATAAATCTAAATTCTTGTCGAGATTTGTAGGATGTACTAATACCTATGATTTGATTAAATCCTGAATAATCAAGAATCTCACCTTCTTTTTATCAGAAAAATCTAAACTCAATAATTTGTGTCTCACTTGATTATTATTCATAGAGAGGCTAGAAATATAGTTTCTTTCGATAGAAAGAGAATGAATATTCATTTGATCAGCCTTACCTTGAAGTCTATAGGTTGACTAGGAAGTGCAACGTTGTAAATACATGTCGGGATCTAATAAATGCAGGTGGTTTGAATGTGGGACTGGGAAAGAAAGACCAGTGATGGTGATTTATAAGGATCTATGATTCATATGAGACTAGATGCGGTTTGAATGTGGGAGTAGCAAAGAAAGAAGAGCGATGGTGTTTTCAAGGGGTCTATGATTCATATGAGACTAAATTATAGGCTTGTTGCATTGAAATTGTTGTTGAAACAAAACAACTTTTATTGCATGTGGAAGGAAACGATTCTTGCTTTTTCCTCTCTGAAAATACTGTGTAGCTCTCTTGTTTTGAAAACTCATACGTGATTAATAATCTAAAAATTTTATATAGCTTTAATTTGGGTCAAAAACCTTTAAAAGTGTGGATTTACGTCCACATTATCTATTGGATATTATGATAATATCTATAGATAAGATATAATATTTAAATTAGAATTTTAAATATTAGATAAGTGTTAATTCTTTTGAAATTAGAATTGGTTTTTTAATCAAACAATTTTAACACTTAAAGGTGTTTTTTTTCTTCGAATTAACTGTGGAATGAATAAAAATTAGAAAACAACCCATGCTAAAAACACTCTCACTCTCAATTGGTCTTTCACCTGTTTGAACTAAACAAGTAGTAGGTAACTAAAGGAGAGGATTCTTATAGTGGTCTCCTCTAGTGGATGAACGTGGAACTAAGTCAATCAGTAGTCTGTGTTTCAATAAGTATTACGTTATCTAATAAACTTTCTTACATTAGTATCAGAGCTATTATTGCTTGGTTCCCGCTCATGTTTTTGAAATATCTTTTAAACTAATTAATCTTTAAGTAGAATAAATATAAAATAGTTTTATTAGAATGCATTAGAAGAGTTGGCACATATAAATTCTTTTATCGATGTATGCATATCTGTACATGTTTATGGTATAATTTTACTTTTGATTCATGGTTAGAGGAATTTGATTATTGTTTACGTTGGGATTATGATTTTTTTAGGGCATTTCGCTCTGATTTTTTCAAGTTTTTTTTTTTTTTTTTTTTTTTTTTTTTTTTTTTTAAAAA
>JANKKB010001429.1:3249-20107 GCA_026225775.1 Bursera palmeri
GAGAGATCAAAGCAACTTTGGAGAAGGAAGCCAGGATTAGAGATCGTCTTCTCAGAGCTTTGATGGATCATTCGATGGGTTCTATATTTACTGTTCTTTTGTTTTCTTTTATCATGAATAACTAATTTCAATGTGATTGAGAGAAAATTTATGTATTTAGACAATGATTCAATGAAATTGATTTTACATTCTTATTGATTTTGTGATTGATTTAAATGATGAGTGTGAATTACTATGTTTATTCTAGAATTATTTATTTGGTTGATTAGGTGTGCAACTAAGAGATCAGATTAGAGAGTTCATTGTTAATCTAGAAACCTAATAGGCAAACGTTGGGAGTTCTAAGCATTGATAACAATTTACTGTGTTTACTGCAAAGTAATTCATAGTCTCGGGTTAAAGGTTCACGCTTAGAGGATCTTGCTTGGTTCAGTTATACCTTCTAGGTGCTTTGCGTTTGTTGGATTAAATCTAGTTATGCTTTCTTCTAGGTTTTTTAATAAATAAGGTTAATTAATAAGGGTTCTTTTAATTAGCTAGGAAGGATAGGTAGATGTATTATAATAGATATAAAATGCATCAGGCTGGTGTTTTTGTAAATCACACAAATAAAACTAGAATAATGAAATCAACTAAGATGATGAGTCTAACGAAGTAAAGTATTCTTTCAATCACCGTTGTCTCTATTGTTTGCTTTCATCTTATGTTAATTGCATTCATGGTTTAATTGATTTTTAATTTGTTAAAGTTCCCCTTTGCATCTTAAGATAACTAAGTTTTAGAAATTAAGACTTAAGTTTGAATCTAAATAATCATAATCCAGTCCTTGTGGGTTNCAACTCTTACTTTCAATATAACTTTAGACATATTTGGGGACAAGTCAGGAATTTATTTTGGGTGATCGTTTTGGTCACGCCAATGTCATGCAGTTATGTCCAACTTGTTTACATCTTGAACACTTCTTACGTAATTCGGCTGGTGTCTCGCCTGTGGAAGGTATACACCTTGTCCTTCGTCGACTAGAAATTGTTCTTTGTATGGTTAGGAGGATAACACGTGATCTAACCTTATCTGGAATAACCCATTGCGTATGATGACTAATTGGCATAACAGGCATAACATACGAATATAGCCATTATTCTATACTGTACAACGGGCTACAATATTGATGAAAATTATTCATCCGTCGATGTCAGCATACTATTATTACATGTGCACATGGTAGTTGATTGATGTTGAACATTTTGCATGTGCAAGTTTGTCCACTCATGTCAACAATTGCACCAATATTACTATCATATACCTCATAGCTATTCACATCTATAGAAGATGCTCGCATAGCTCTGGACTGTTCTATTCTCTTCTCCAACTGTTCCTCTGCCCATATTGATAAGACATGTGTTCATATTACCGTTAATTCTCGTCTTTGTGCGGACTATATTTGAAGAGTTTTTTTGTAGAACTTAACGAGTAGTGATACCGGTAACAAGCGAGTGTGTCTCAGCTTACTGTNTCAGAGACTTTACAATGTTAGACATCATCATATTGTAACGTCTACCAGGGAAATGTGTACGTGCCCACTTGTCAAAGCCAATTTCAGTTTGAAGATACTCGGCTGCAGATGGAAAGAACAATTTAACTTTTCTGAAATGTGAATTGAATTTGGATCCATGGTACGCATAAACAACACACTTAAACTCTTGTATGAGTTTCTCATCAAACTTGAATCTCGCCTTCAGATTTTGAGTGATATGTTGAGCACATAAAGCGTGAAGTGTAATGGAATACACTTGATATAACTTTCAAAATGCTCTTATGATGATCAGATACAATAACAATATCTTGGACATGGTTGATTTGTTCGTGCAGCTACTGAAAAAACCATTCCCATGATTTATCATTCTCTGAATCACCAATTCCTATTGTCAGTGGAAAAATTTGTTCGTTAGCATCCTTCGTAAAAAGTGTGCCTCGAAATTTTTCCTTCAAGAACATACCATCAACGGTAATGACTGGTCTTATGGCTGATAGAAACCAAATCTTTGATACATTTAACATAATAAAAAGATATTTGAAATGATTATCTGAATCTTTCTCTATTTTTGTAACTGTCTCGGGGTTATTTAATTCCAACATATGATAATATCTAGGGAGCGTATTATAAGACTCTGCAGGATCACCAAGTAGTTGGTTGAGGGCCGATTCCTTGGCCCTCCAAGCCTTGTTGTACGAAATTTCAATGTGCATATCTTTTTGAACATCAAACATGATATCTCTTGACCGATATACTTTCGAACAATCCTAAAAATTATGTTTTATGTCNGCGCCCAATATAATGCGCTGTTGCTTGCTTGTGATTTGGAATCAGTTGTGTCCTCTCACACATGTGTCACTTATCATATCTTTTAACTTGAAAGAATGGATGATCATTGCTAACTGTTAAAGTTTTTATTCTCCACTTACAACTTTTGTCATGACATACAGTCTCAAATCTAGATACAATAAAATCAAAGTTCTTGTTCGTTGCTACTGTGGCAAGTTTTGTACGAAGCTCTAATTTGGTGTCAAACATCTCTCAAACAACTATATCTAAACCAACATCCGTAAAAGAAGACGCATCTTCACCATAAGCATCGTCAACAACAAGGGCATATATTGAGAGCTAATATCAAAACATTCATCTAGCATACTCCCGATTGGAGGAACGATGTTGATATCATTACCACCGATGTCTTCATTATTAGTATTATTCCCTGGGAAAGCATCATCAATATCATTATCTGGACCAATATTATTTTTATNTCCCAACAACATCATCATCTTCACAAAAACCACCATCAGCATCGACATTAACATTCTGACCATTGTATCATCATCTCGACCAATATCCTCATTCACATCAATGTCATCATCATATGAACGGATTTCGTCATCCCCAAGATCGTTATCATTGTCAAATGTTACTAATTCATTAATCTCGTCGAGACACTCTATCTGTTTACCAAGATAACTGTCTGTTATAACATCATGTTTTTCTTTTCTTTTCTCAGTCACACTTTTAGATTTAGCTTCACCCAACATAAAAAATGGAAATGATGGTGTTGCAAGGGAAGATAGGGTTAACAGCATTGGTTGAGACGGTTGATTACTTGCACCAGCTAAACATAGCTTTCTGTCTATGACATTTTCCCCCAAGATACTTTTTTACCTTCTAAACACATGGAAGGATAACTCTTCTTGTCTTTTTCCTCGACAACCACCATCAACGGAGTAAGTTTGTCCCTACCTTTACAATATTGAACAAAGAACTTAATATCTTCATCATTTTCGAAGGTAACTAGCGAAGAAAATATGGAGGTATCATAGGAAAATATAACTGTCAATTTCAAAACATATTTGTCATGTTCAAATCCTAATTTCACATACAAAAGTTTTACCAGCTGAGTATATCTAATATCTCTCACAATTGTCATTCCCTTACGCGACCACCAATATAATTAAGTTTACCACTCTGATCTGTCTCCCAATGACCATTGTAATATACCATGACACATATTTCTTCCATTACTCTCTGTTGCACCCAGAAAAAAACACACAAAGAAAGGAAAACAGTACATTAGAGACTTAGCAAAAACCGTTATTTTACACATTCTGAATAATGGATCGTCATATTGACTACAATTGCATCGTTATATAAGCCTACTATATTTTAGACAATTATTTTACATGGACTGTTATTTTACATAGACCGACATTTTAATGAGAAAGATTTCGTGAGGTGAGAGAGAGTTTGTGAGGGTTAACTATTATTTTATATTTTATTTAATGTTGAAGATGTAAACGGCGGTATAAACAGGATTTCAAATGAGAATGGTTAGATAAATGAGAGAAATATAGAAGCAGGGTAATTTTTCAAAAACCCGACTCCAAATAGGTTATTTTGGCAAATTCCCCAACAATTTTAAAAGAACCTTTATAATGAATTCTAAACTAATCCATCAATGTTTATCATACAAAATATACAATTGAAAAATGTAACTTTCATTAAAATTTGATGAAAAAAGTGGTTTATAGAAAAATATTTTTTATAAATAAATTATGTAGGTTTTGATTTTTTTTTGTTTCTTTAATTATAGTAATCTCTATTAAATATAATAATACACTATTGAATGTCTATTTATATTGATTTAATTTTGGACTTAAATATGTTTTTTGTTAAAAAATGAATTCTTCAATTTTTAAAAATAATGAGTGTATTTAGAGAAAGAGTTTGTGAAGAATATATTAGGGGTTTACATAGCACCATCTAAAGATTTTAGGGAAAAAAAAACAATAAATTTAGATCAAGCCCAAAATTAGACTATACCCTAAAGATAATTAATGATATTAGCTCTTTTAGAAATTTATGTTATAATAAATAATAAACGAGTAACTACTATCACCACCTCTACCTTTTACTTAAATTTCACTTGTATAAGACTCTTATCACTTTTCTTTTCTATTATCCCTAAGTTTTCTAAAAATCTCTTTTCAGGTCCTTCAGTTAAATTTTTTGTAGTTAACAATAGATGGAAGGGTAAATTGATATTTTTTAGCTGTCTTCTTGTAGTAACCCTATTTGTCTTCTTATATTTCTAAATAAATAAAAAAATTATAACCCCCCTGTAGATAGGTATTATACTCTGTACCCCAAAAGGTTTAATGAATCTTCACAAAACCCCCTACTACTGTAGGAGAGGTTTGTACTAATTATGAGAGTTAATTGATTCTTTAATAAACTTAGGAATGGTAAGTGTATTTCAATAGAAAATACATTAGTAAGAAGTTTTGTGATGATTAAGATGAAGCTTAGGGGGTTATGCACAATGATGTCTAACCACAGCGTGGTCCAACTTTTTTTCTAGATAATTATGTTATAAAATATTAATAATTTAATAAAGATAAAATATGAATAAATATGTAAATATAAAATAAATAAAAATCATTCAAACATAAGTTTTAAAAAATAATATTATCAATAAAATATTATATAATAAGTAGAAAAAAACTATTCACCATTTCTAAATATAAATCAAATATCATTTGTATTTTGCAGCTCTTAGTTGAAATATTGATATTTATTCCAATGATAATTTGGTCATTTAACTTAATTTTATCTTTTAGAAATTAGCCTTCTTTATATTTGTTAATATGAGTAAAATGATAAAGTTTTTAGAATATGAAGGTCAACAAATATTGACTAACAGAAAATATAACTAAAAGATCTGATAAGAGATTTTTTAAAAACTTCGGAGTGGTAGAAAAAAAAAAGATAAAAGTCTTGTATGAGTAAAATTTAAATAAAAGGTAAAGGTGATGTTTAATAATTACTCAACCATAAACTAATGCAATTAAACAAAAAGTTAAAATGCTTAGTTGTTTAACACTAAACAACTTTCAAACTTTTTTTTTAAAACCAAAACTTTATCAAATATATCGTTTAAATAATTAAAAAAATATATTTTATTTCATGTAAATAAATTCTTAAAATAATTTTTTTATTCTAATTAAATTAGAAAATACATTTTTCATCTTAATATAAATTATTTTTAATAGTTTTTACTCAAAAGGAATAGTTAAAAAAGCACTTCCGAACAAACAATTGGGGACCAAACACAGCTTCGGTTCACGTCAACCAAAACTGGAAGCGGAGACAAGAATAAGAGTATTTTTTGGTGAATTAACAAACAAACGCACAAACTCCACTAATAATAAGATCCAAGAAACCGGCTGCACGAGAAACCCAACTAAAAACGACTTCAGAGGACCAACGGAAGGAGAGAGATGGTGACCAAGACAGAGGAGAGCGAGTTGCACAGGTTAGAGAACCAGGTTGATAATGGCGGAGGAGGGGCCTGGGAGTATCTTTGTCTAGTGAAAAAGCTCAAGGTCAGGCGTCCTGAGAAGGTCTTGAAGCATGGTTTATCCATCTTGAACGACCCCAAGAAGCGATCTGCTCTTGGTCCAGATGGTCAGTTCTTTCATTTCTTCAATTAGCTTTTTAGCTTCACTTATAATGAAGAATTTTACTTTGACTTGGATTGGATGTGATTCATAATAGGTGTATAATTATTACTGGGGGAAAAAAGTTTGCCAATTTGTTCAATTGGGTTTGTGAGGTTTTTCTTTCAGACTTTGAATCTTGATTTTTTAATTGGATTTGAAAAGGAAGCATATTGGAGTCTGAAAATATTTAGGTCAGTTTTTAGTTTGTTGATTTCTATGATTGTTTGTGTTTGATTTGTACCCTTGTAACTTTTCTGCATTGGATATTTTGGATCGTGGAAACGTATGGCTGAGTTTTGTGGTGGGTTGTTTTGCTCCTCTGGTTTGTGTGTATCTGAGAGTTAGAAGTTTGATTTGAATTGGGACCGGAAGAGATTTTCTGTTCAGTGGTGGTAATTTTTTTGTGTGTAATTGGTTAAGTTTTTGGATTATCTTGATCGAATTGAGTGATCAAGATTTTGTAGTTGATTGGTTCAATTTGGTAAGTTGAGTTTTTAGAAAGACCAATTGGATTGTATAACATTTGATGAGAAATATATGGTGAAGGTCAAAGAGAATAAAGAAAAAGGAGAGAGGAGACAGGAGAAAGAATCTTTTTCCTCTTTTGGAGTACTTAAGATGACTGTTTTGAAAAAAAAAAAAAGCACACACTTGGAGAATTGTCAAAATAAAGCTTATAGGCTGTTAGGATCAATCTGTGTTTCATTGCATGTTTTCTGTTGCCGAATTGTGACTTTTAGAGCTAGGTTGTATTGATTTACTTTTAAAATTGCTTCGGTTATTTTGTATCATTCATAATATATTTGCCTTTAAGTTGCTCCTAATTTCTGTACTGATTGTCATCCATTAGAAAATACGTATAACTAACAAATCCTTGTTTTTTGATGCAGAATGGACTCTGTATGAACAAGTATCAATTGCAGCTATGGACTGTCAATGCCTTGATGTTTCAAAGGTTCAATTTTTCTCTTTTTAGTTTTGCCTTTTGGGTTGGTTTTCAAACTTTTTTTGTAGTCTTCTTTTGACTGGAAACTTTTACTATCTTCATTGCCTTGATTTTGAATTTGTTCAACTTATATATTATGCTTACTAGTTCATTTTTTTTTTTATGAGATTCTGTCTTGAAGTTGATGCAGTTTGACTTCGAAATTTTTTGTAGGACTGTATAAAAGTTTTGCAAAAGAAGTTTCCAGAGAGCAAAAGGGTTGGTGAGTTAAATAACTGACCAAATGTTACATGTGCTTGCCCTAGTTTGTCTGGGAAAATTAAGCCATTTCTAAGCCTTATTATGCATGTCATTGTCAAGTGATGAATGATGTATTTTCATAGCTTATATGGCAAGTTATCATCATACTTTCCAATGGCTGACAATCCTCTCGAAGGGCTTTACTAAGAATATATCCCTCTTTAGAACTCCAAAAGTTACTGTAGCAGTAATAAATGTGCCACGATATTAATTTATTTTTCCTATAGTCATTCTTCTATAAAATCTTTATTTTATTGAGCTGAATGCTGAGATTAATGGGCTGACTAGCTGAGCATCACACAACTGCTTAAAGCTACACACCAATTAAGAAGGTGTGCAAAGTCACGCTTAGTCAATTTTCAGTTCTTGAAGTGTAACATTTGCATGTGTCACAGGAAGGTTAGAGGGAATTATGTTTGAAGCAAAGGGACTCTGGGCAGAGGCAGAAAAAGTCTACTCAAGCCTTTTAGAGGATAACCCTCTTGATCAAGTAAATTTTGTAACTGACTCTCCTTAAATGAGTTTATGTTTCTTGACGAGTGGATTCTATCGATTTTCCTGTCTTTTCTAGTTGAGAAAAATATTCAACTTTATTTTTGAAGAGTAAAAGAATTGTTTTATGCCTAACAAGTTGACTTCCTCTGAAATAGATATTACATAAAAGGAGGGTAGCAATGGCCAAGGCACAAGGCAATCTTTCCGGAGCGATAGAGTGGCTTAATAAATACCTTGAAATGTGAGGCGATTTTCTCAAGCCTGTTACCTTCCTCTTTCTGATAATATATGGACAAAACGGATGAGGCTAATTTGCTAACCCCTCTGCTCCCCTTCTTTTGACTAGATTTATGGCAGATCATGATGCCTGGAGAGAACTTGCTGAAATATACATCTCCCTGCAAATGTGAGTGTTCTTCCATCTCCACGCTGATTCTATTTTGTGCCGTTCTTCATGTCTTGAGTTCCTTCTTCATATTCCTTGATAACATACTTTTCTTTGCGTCTATAAATCAGGTACAAACAAGCGGCTTTCTGCTATGAGGAGGTTATACTATCGCAGCCTACTGTTCCACTGTATCACCTAGCCTATGCTGATGTAAGTGCCTGACCACAGCACAGATACAGGCAGAGAACAACTTTTGTTCTTAACTTTAGGGAGTGGAGGCAAAGCAGTTTAGTCTTTATTGAATTGTGCCCTCCCTTGTTTGTGAATTAATTATCCATTGTCTGATGAGTTTGCTTTTGTAACTTTTGTTTATTAATATGTCATGTTTTCTGCTGTCTTCAAAATTGTTTGTTTGTCCTAGCAGACGAGTTTCAATTACATGCGTTATTTCCTCATAGAAACTTAAGTAAAATGCTATATCCTTGTAAAATGGAGGTCTAAACCTAACATTTGGTTCTTTTGATTTTTGTTGAACAGGTATTATACACACTTGGCGGACTAGAAAACCTTCAATCAGCAAAGAAATATTATGCATCCACTATAGACTTGACTGGGGGCAAGAACACCAGAGCACTTTTTGGTATTTGCTTGGTGAGTTTTTTCTTGCCATTGCTTCTCGAGATGCATACTATACAGATAAAGTTACTAGTTACATTTGTGTGCATTAGAGTGATATATATCTGCTAGGCACTTGCTTTTCTTGCTGGCATCCAAATGATTATTTAAGGTCATCCGTTGGGAGCACTCTTTTATCATTTTTTTTATGTTTCATTTACCAACCTGCACGACTGACTTCTAATCCTGGCATCCAGTGTACCTCTGCCATAGCACAACTTACAAAAGGACGGAACAAGGAGGATAAGGAGAGCCCAGAGCTGCAATCTTTGGCAGTAGCCGCCTTGGGGAAAGACTACAAGCTGAGAGCTCCTGGAAAGCTCCCTCTGCTTACTTCTGCCTTAAAAAGTTTGAAAATTTCATAATTGTTCTTGATTGAAGGGTCTCATAATTAATCCACTCCAAAATCAAAAGGCATCACCAGCAAATTGGTGAAGAATGACCCAGAGTTTGCAAGATTTTTAAGATTGTTAAGTTAAATGACAATTTTTTTTCTCGTCATCTGTTTTTTTTAAGGCTCTTATTACTAGGACATTATGTAAGATTTAGATGCTCCATTGGCAAAATTGACAATTTTGTGAGATAAATTTTTTCCCTTTCATGAAGTCAGATGTTATTCACTGCTATTTTCTACCTCAAGTTTGTATGATTTTTGAGTGAAAAGTTAATATTGAAATGTGTAAGCACTTAAATATGGATACTAAAGTGGTCGTAGTATTTTGTTATGGTAAAGATATACAACTCAAGCCAGCTACTGTCTGTCTTCGATTTCTCAAAAGATAACGTGATAATAGCTGATATCGAATGAACTCTGCTTAATAATAAAGTGAGGCAAACGCTCTATAGTGATAAATTGATCACAGATAAAGATACCTGTGAAGTACAACCTATGTAGGAAAACAATATTCTTGCAGGAATTTCTTCAACTTGTACAACAGAAGCTATACTAATGATACAGGCAGGATATGAAAATTTTATGGAATTCTATTGTATTATGAGGTTTGAAGCCAAAGATGTCACGCTTATCAGTAGAGTGACCTTTAGTGGGTTCTAACTAGTACAGCATGAACAAACCTCAGCATCTTGATTAAAACTTGGCAGGAATTTCTGGGGAAATCACTACTCTCTTGGTGTACTGACGGATGGGAGTGATAGGGAAGATCTCAGAGTCAACATCCTATTTCTATGCCTAGATGTCGATGATCCCATCTCATTTTGAGGTAATAGCTTCTTAGAGTTTGGAGAAGCTGACTGTACACGACTAGTTGGTGAGCTTTGGTTTTCAAGAATCATTGGAGTTCCATCTTCTGGAATCACCTGAAGATCGGTTTCGAACTTGGAATGATAGAACAAATCAGATGCAGTAAGTTTTATGCTGGTCCGCAGCTGAGGAGATGGACCAACAGCAAAAAGGGAAGAGCCCGAGCGCTTACCCCTAAAGGTATACCACATTTAAGTCAAGAGCCTAACAAATAACAAACCCTTTTAACAGTTGAAAACAAGTTCAGACTGCTGACATAGCCAACCTGGAAAATGCAGAAGGTATCTCCAGAAGATCTGGATACTCCTCTTCATCCTTGTTGACTACATTACTAACTAAATTTGTGTCCGATTCATTATTTGCACATCCTTCTGATTCATCCCCCTCGTATTCAGTTTCTTCGGCTCCTAATGCAACATAAAAAAAAAGAAGGGGAAAATATGAGAGTACTTTCGGAATTGCATTCACTAGCTAATCTGATATTTCTGACTAAAAAGATAGAAGTCTGTTCTGGAAAGGGATAAATACATAGACACCTCCGAGGTTTGGTCTAAGTAACAATCTCACCCTGTTATTAATAAAGTAACATAGACCCCCCCAAAATTGAAAAATATGGGGGTCTTGACACATAAAAATAGGAGTCTTAATGTTACTTAAAATATCAAAATAGGGGTCTTTATGTTACTTTATGAATAATAAAGGTGATTTTTTACTTAAACTAAACTTTGGGGGTGTCTATGTATTTATCCCGTTCTGAAAATAATGTTAGAATGAGATAATTGGAAAGAGTACCTTATACAACTATATTTAGTATACTAGCCAGTTTTCATTTCATTAACACCTACATGGGAATACAAAAGAGCCAGATAAACACTTACCATCCTTCCTTCCGAAAGCATTTTTACATCCTTCACATCTACAGCTTATAGAGCATCCAACGCCACCCTTAACACACAAACGACAATATTAATATAAGAGATGGGGACCTAATAGAATTTATATTTAGCTAAAAGAAAAACCTGAAAACATTCGCAGTATTTTTTTAAGCAACTTGATCTTTTGCAGTTGCATCCTCTCTTATGCCTGGCTGAAGCAGGAGTCTTGTTGATTTCATCCTGCTTAAATGAATACAATGTGAACATGATAAAGATAATTATACATTCATGAACTATATGTTGAAGAAAAAGGGTCAGCAACAAAGCCAATTACATCCCAAACCTCAAGAATTTTTTCTTCAATGTGACATTGCATTGTGCATCTCACCTCAAGAATGAGGTTATGAAGAGGATGGGCTGTAATGAAAATGATTATAGGATGACTATTGCAAAATAGTATGATCTCAAGGATAAGTTCAAACCCCAAATTCTGTAACAGAATCTATGCTTCTGATCACTTTTGGAGCAAAAGCAAGCGGGTTGCGAGATTCAATCTGTCTTCGAGTCTCCATAACAGTATCTTCATAAATAGGCTTGTTAAAGCACTCTAGGCATGAGCAAGGCTCAACACAGTAGAGACCAGCAGCAAAGCAATCACAGTAACTGTATTAAAGAGCATGATCCATATAAATATAAAAAAACTGGAAAACAAATGAAATGGAAAATGAATCCCAAGTGTCCGGCAAATTGATGAAACCTGACATGGCGACAATGACAAGTCACATATATATATAGATATGTATGCATAAATGTATTTATATATAACTAACAAACTCAAAACATATAGACTTACAGCTTCAGGCATTTTGACCTCTTACAATTGCAGCGCTTACAGGCCTTACTTTCTTCAACAGGTTCTGGCTTGGACCTGAAAAGTATTAAACATTCACTTCTAAATTCTAGGCAAAAGAACATCTGGTCAAATGTCCAAAAGTAGTTACTCCTGTACATGCCTCTTTCTCTTGGGATTACTGTGGTCAATGTCTTCACCGTCAAAACTGGCGAATGTTTGCAGAGCATTTTCAGTAGCCTCAACTTCATTGTCACAAGGAACAGAATCCTTCTCCGTCGAGCTCACCATTAAGAATTCTTTAAGATTTTGACCGGATGTCAGAGAATCTACAGGGGAAAGGGAGGTTTGAATACTTACCAGTTGCCTTCCAGAAAGTGGAGACTTACACTTGACAATTTTACAATTCTTTGAAGTAGTTGCAAGAGCATTCAAGTGCAAACCAACTACAGGAAATGAGTAACTTCTTTCCCTCTTACATGGAACCAACTGCTTTTCTACACAGGTAACTTTACGATCAGATTGCAACTGGATTGAAGAACTACAATTAGACCGGTATGCAGCTTGCTTTTTATGACCTCCCACCATCTCATTAAACAGGCAACGTCTTCGTATCTTATGCTGCTACCGAGAATCAAGCAAAACAAGTAAAAAATTATTGATGGGCTAACTTAACTATGATAGCCAATAAGCAATCCCATACATAAGGCTCTTAAAGAAAGCATAACACTAATTTAAAATTATTTGATAGCTGAAAACCTTTCAAATAACAGTAGTTCAAAAATCAAGTTTGAGTAGAGAACTAGAGACACCAACATGATTAGCTAATGCCAACAGAAGTGAATTCTAACATGCAAAGGAATTTTAAAAGTGATTTTACCAGGCATAAGCAATGGGAATTCAACTCTCATGGTTCATTTCTTCGCTAAAGGAAACAGTGGAGCCACCATAACTCTTGTCAAAGCCAGATACCAGTACTCATAAGCCAGATTGAAAGTCATATGAGAACCTAATGAAGTTCAGATAGAAGTGACACTTCGAATATAATTTTTCAATTACACCAAAAAGTACTCAGATGATGACCTATTCTGTGACCTTGAGAAATTTAATCTGGACAACAAAAAAGAAAAGGAACTGCGAGAAAATTGTTTTGTCAATCAGCTGCTAGATCTTCTGTTTGCTCAATCGTAAAGGTAACCATGCAAGAAGGACTCACCACTGAATCGTAACATGAGATGATGTAACTAATACAAGCGATACTCTATAAAGATTTAATGTATATAAGCTGTTAAAATATTTTACAAAAAGTGCAACTCTCTTTACCTTGCAGCTAGACTGGCCACACTTTTCTCCCCTGTCATCGTCTTCTGCTTCTGAATCGCTAACAACTAGCTTATTCAGTAGGGTGCTAGAAAGGACATCAGGTGTCTGATCCGTATCCTTCAGGTCCCCGATGTCTTCCAATGGAAATGGTTCTCTCATTTCACTTTGTCTATAGGAACCACTTGGACTGGCGGAAGCAATTTTCTCTAGATCATTGTAATCATCTTGTGGGAGATGCAGGACTGTTGAAATGAAAGACACCATTCCAGGTTCCACTGTTTTCTGGTTTTGCTCTGAATTATTCTCAACAATTGGTGAATCAGAGTCTACAACAGTAGAGACATCAGAAATTAATGAGCCCCAATCACATCCTGCTATTTCTTCACTTTGCTCAATTCGAAGGATTTTACGCAAATTTCTTTTTTCTTCAAAACGGTGTCTCTCTCCTGAGTCATCCTTATTACATTGAAGAAATGATGAAGCACCAGCCGTTTCTGGTTCTCTGTTTGTTTCTATCACGTCAGAAGATAAATTGTTATTATCTGGGCTACCACAATCATACTTCATGGTTTTAGTGAACTCAAAATCTAACCCCAAGGATCCATTTAGTGGCTCAGCAAGAACCTTTCTAGCTGAACTCTCGGAAGTAAGACATTCCACTCGTTCAGCGCACTTATCAGATAGTTGAACAACTTCTGAATCCCCTTCACTTGGCTTGCTTACATTTCCACAAAGAGGGTTCACAGCCTTCAATGTATCTGGGGATTGATGACTGCTAACAGAAAATATTAGTACCAAGACATGTTACCAAAGATGGGCACACTCCTTAACTTAGTACAATGATGAAAGAATGGGCAGTTGGTTTACCTTTTAAGTAGAAATCGAGAACCCCTGAGGGAACTGATCTGCGGAGAAGCAAACACAGATGAAGGGGAAGCAAAACTCAGCAAGTTGAACGAGTTAGGTGTTGTTATGGACTTAACTGGTTCAATGGGAGAAAGACTGTTGATGTAATTAAATACAGGAGAATCCTGCACGTTGTCCACCAAATTCTATCAAAACACAGCCTTCAAACCCCAGTTAGCCAGCCATAATTCATCACAAAAGTTAAAAATCCATATTACAAACAAAAAAATCACCAAGTACCCAACAAAAGAAAAATAAATTTCAGCAAAATGAGTAAAAGAAAAAAACAACCCATTTCAAATCACGGCCTGCTTAAGAGGACACAAAGAAAGAAATCACAGAATGCTATATTTACAAAAATTAAACACAGTCCATCGGATGCACAGTAAAAATTCATCTTAAATTTGGACTGGTCTAGTTTGAGCATAAAATCTGAACCAAGAAGCATAAACCCTATCGGATCCTCGTAAATTCAACTAAACCAACAGTAGCAAGACCCTAGGCTTACGTAGAGTCAGAGCAAGTTGTAATTCAAAACCTAAGAATGGAAAACAATAAGAATGTAGACACCAAAACAGAATCAAAACCAAAACCAGAACAACAAAACCCCACAAATTGTTACATCCTCTTCAAACTAAATAAATTCACAAATTTCCAGAAAAAAAAATGACCTCAAACTTTGACAGAGAAGAAACAGTAATCTGGTTCTTATCTGGTGTATCCATCTCTAGCTGATGCTACTAAGGTCTTGATGTAGCTCCTCTGCATACCTTCCTCTCAAGGGCAGAAATCACAGTTACACACTTCACTTTCAAGACAAAAGCGCTTTGAGAGGCGGGAAGGCGGGAAAATTACTTCTCCTTTTTTTTATGGGTTTGGTATACCCGGGCCCGAAACTGGCCCAACACTTTTGAAAAATTAAAATATTTCCAAATAGATGACACAGAATCACAAAACTCAGAATTTGTTTTTTTAAAAGTGCCCCAACATTTTCAAAGATTAATATTTCTATACCACTTTCAGAAATAATTTCCAATTAACCCAATTAGAATAAGTGTGATGTTACCAAGATACCTATAAAAGTAGTACTACTATTTCTAAATAATTATCTCAAATCCTCTTTTCAAATGATTATCTCAAATTTATTCTAAACAATATTTCAAATGATATACAGAACATCATTAATTTGGATGAAAGATTTGAAATAATCACTTGAGAAAATTTTTATTATTATATTTATACATGTATATAATCCTGTTGCTTATTTTTCAACAAAAATTTGTACAAACATATGTGACTCTATTATATGCTTGTCGAATTACCAACCTTAATTAACAAGTTAAAATTTGTAAATCCTTTCGTCCAATCATTTAATGCCACATCAATTTATAATGAAAAGTTGTATAAATAGTTTGTAAGTGTAATGTTATTCTAAGTAGGGGTTATTGGATATCACTTAAAAACAGATTTTAAAATCACAATTTTAGCTTTACTAAATCAAAGGTAGGTATAATGACATAAATAAAAAAGACAGTAATGGTTGAATAGAACCATTTTCAATATATAACTATATCTTTATAGCAAGATTGAACCACCTGCTACATATCAGCTTATCTTCCCTAAAAATCTATCCCAGTGTTAAAAAACTTCTGCTGAATTTATAAATTGGGATTTAGGTAGTTATTAGGTCCAGTTTTGTTTCTAAAATTAATGAAGAATGCCTGTGTAAGTTTTATGAAACAATCAACTTTAATTACTGAAGAAATGTTTTAACTCTCTCTTTTTTGTGGCTTTCATGTTAATAGTTTACCCTTTTATTTAAATCTTGAAAGAAAGTAGTTGAGTTGAACATTTTGACATGGAACTTATGGTTATTTTAGTAGGCCAAATAGAAATAATGAACTTTAAGTATGAATATACAGTTCATGTTGAGATCTTCAACGGTTTTACTTGTGCTTTATTTTATTAGAATGCACTAGTAAATTGAACGAGACTCTGCTTTATTTCACTATATCATTTGGTTTGGTTGAGTTCCTAGATCAGTAATTGGAATTTTCTAGTACTTTGTTGACTTTCTTTCTGGTGAGCAATGGTTCAGCAACTCGGGTTGTCCTGTTTTATTCTAGATTGAAATCTGAAATTAAAAATCCGAAAGCATTGAAATTCTTTGCAAATATATATTACTTCCACCCATCTGCCAAGGTTCACCATAATTTCTTGAGCTGCAGCTCTTCATGTAGATGTCTTCAACAAAAACATAATACAAAGCTAACCTTGTCGCACTAAGATGTTATTAAATAGCACAAAAAGCTCTAATCATATAACAGGATCTACAGCTTAAGGTAGAGGATTTGCTTGCTAAGTGCAGCCAATTTGGTGATCATTCCAGTGCGAAAGAAATATCAAGATTTTTTCACTGGAGAAGGCCCTGACCCTTCAAGTACTCCACAGTTTGGTCATAAATTTCTTCAATCCCATACTTGAAGCTGAACCCTTCCTTGATGAGCTTCTCCGAGGAAATTATTAACTTGGCCTTGGAGGGGAAATCTCCAAAACTGCAATCCCCAAACATAAATGATAAGTTTGAAAATTGACATTTACCAAAAAGTTGATTTTTTCAAGTAATCAGGCTGGTAGCTTACTCAGTTGGAACTTTGTACTGTGGGTATCTTTTGTTGAGGAACTTCGCAAGCTCAGGAACACTGGTATTGACAGCACAGCAAATGTATCGACCAGAAGCAGATTCTTTCTCAGCCAAAAATATATGAGCTCGGCAAACATCCTCCACATGTGC
>JANKKB010001433.1:0-12231 GCA_026225775.1 Bursera palmeri
AATTGTTCTTTTCTAAGCTTGCAAGTAATGGAAATTTGGTTCAATCTTGTTAATAAGTCATCTGTCATACTATGGCATGGCATTTCACAAGGGAAAGCGTATGATATATTCATTAGTTGGTCTTATGCATTATTAGGATGAAAAAAGAAATTGTGTATATTAGGTCTGCTTTTGTCCAGTTTGGTTTTAAGGGTGATGCGTACATGGTCATAAAAACATTAGCAAGCTTTTGGAGAATGTTATGTAAGAGTCGGAGAATGGAGCATAGAATAAAGTATCACCTCGTTTGCTCTTAGCATATCAGACACATGGCAGGGCTTTTGGAGGAGTAGACTGTTCTGTACTGAGTATAAATTGTGACTTTGAGGAACTTATTTCATGATTGACCAGTACTTTTATTTTTTTATTTTTTTATTTTTCTTGGTTCCTTTGAGTCTTTTCTTTGTTCTGCTTTTATTTTCTTTTCTCTGCTGCTTCTATTGTATGCCTCTTGCAAAATTGCACCTTCTCTATTTGGCTCTTCTTAATGGGTTATTTACTTGCCTAAATATTAGAAAAGAAAAACAGAAATTATAGTGAAAGGGTTCAGATAATAGTGTTTCAACTGTTTTGCAGATAAAAAGGATTGATGACTAATTATAGAACTAGCCTGGTGGCATAATATTGCTAAAACCCAAAGGAGGTTAGTGGAAAATGCCAAATAAATTATAATGATGATAAGTGAAAAAGTTTCTTTCCGTTGATTTAACTTTACCATTGGTAAATATTTGCATTTGGGCCATGGGAATGAATTCTATACACTTGAAAGGGCAGAACACTACAATGAGAAATTATCTACGTTTTTGTAGGAGTTTTCTTGTTCAATTCAGCTGATCTAAGGTTCACAGGGCATATACTTATCCAATATGTTGGAAATCGTACTTGTTTGTTGATAAGAAATCTTACATGTCTTCATCATATAGGAGCCCTCTACCAGATGAGCCTAACTGATTTTTTCTTTTATTTATTTGATTTAACTTACTGTGTGATCTGGAATTGTCATCTTGATTTGAACTTTATGAATACATATTTATGAATTTTACTACATTGTCAATTTGGGCGATTGTTCTCACAAAATTTTCTTTTATGGAACACTTTCAGTACCTGTTTGTTAAGTCATCTGTGCTCTATTTGTTTTTGGAAATATAAAATTTCTGTATATCGTAACTGTTTAAACATATAATGAATATTTAGATTATCATAATCTCTCAATTTAGGATATATGAGCGTGTGATCTTAAAATATTATTGATATGATTTTGGGTGATCTTTAGTATTCTGTGTGAGTGATTTACTTTCTTATTCTATTTCATATCTTGGATTATAAATATGTAATAGTTTAGTAATCAATAATATGTAATATTTGCTTTTCTTTCTCTTTCAACATGGTATCATAGCAGATTAGAAATCCTAGAGAATTTTGCAAAATGAAGAAGAAAAAAAAGTAAGCAATTTCTTTTCTTTAAGTCTTTAATTTTTTTATCTTTTAAAAAAATTAGTCTCTCTTTTCTTTTCTATTAAGTTCTAATTTTTATAAAAAATAAATTAAAAAGTGTCTCTCGGTTACTTTCATTTAAGTCTCTAATGTTTCTCTCTCAACCTCTCTCTCTACATTTTCAGTGAAACTTTGTTTCTTGCATTCAATGGATATATGAAATTTTTGAAAACTTTTGGGTTTCTCTAAAAATTAACAAACCTTCAGATAACTGGAGAGTGTTCACCCTAATTTAGCCAAATCTCTGTAATAGATCCAAAAATTCACTTGTATCCCAAACCTAGCCTTGTCAATGTTGAATGACCCTGTTAACTCTGGCCAGCGGTAAAAGTCACTGCTACCCCTATAGTCTCGCCGAGAATCATGCTAGGAAATATCTCCATCTCTAGAAATCGTCAGGTATCTCATATTTTTGGATTTGTTATCTTGCTTGGTTGTCTCCTATATAGAAGTTTGAGTGAGATGGCGACCTCTTCATTAATCAATCCTCTTGAAGCACCATAACTGCTGTGAAGTTGAATCACTCAAAGCTTATGTTGTGGTATAAAAAGAGTCATCGAAAATCTATTTTTATCTTTGTTCCAAATTGGCCATTGAGAATATGTATGCTCCAACTTGAGAGGGAGTGTTAAAACATATAAGGAATATTTAGATTATTATAATCTCTCCATTTAGGATATATGAGCATATGATCTAAAAAGATTCTTGATATGATTTTGGGTGTTCTTTAGTATTCAATGTGAGTGAGTTTCTTTCCTATTCTATTTCATATCTTGGACTATAAATATGTAATAGTTTAGTAATTAATAATATACAATATTCACTTTTCTCTCTTTCAACAATAACCTTACCAACTTAGCAGATAGTTTTCGTTATAACTCTTTATTGATGCTTTATTTTTCAGGAAAGATGCAAAGCTGCATACTTTATTTTGGTTTTACATCATCTAAAATCTGTAGTGATTGCTGTTCGAGGAACTGAGACCCCTGAAGACCTCATAACTGATGGTTTAGGCAAGGAGTGCCTCCTTTCTGCAGAAGATTTGGATGGGTTGATAAAGTATCTCTCTCTCTCTCTCTCTAAAGGGATGATAATGTTTTAACATTTAAGCATTTCTGTTCTTTCAAACCAATTGAAGAGAATATGGATTGACTTTCTCATCTTCTTAGGGTTTCTTTCTTTCCTAGTTTTATATTTTTTTCTATTTGGGTCATAACAGTTTCATATGAAGCAAAAAGGGAAAGAAGAGGAAAATAGTACTCCAAAATCATATGTTTCTTGTATACATTAACGAAGCTACAATGGTTCTGATGGAGAACCTTGTTCCCCTTGGACTTGATTTATCTTTTTCTCTCTGTATATCCCTTTTATGAACTTAATCTCTTTCTCTTAATTTGTAGCTCGTGGTTCTCTCTATTTACTCAACCAATACTGTTGTTCCATATTCATTTTCAAGAACCATGTTTAATAGTATGTAAATTCACTTAGTTACAAATTTATTATTTTTTTGTCATCTGCTTTGTCACTTTTTAGGGATATAACATTCCTCTTTTGGAAGTAATTTCTAATTGATTGTTCCTTCAAAGTTGACTTGGGTATTAGTTTCAAATATAATATTGCTAGAACATCGCCGTTGATATTTAATTAGGAGAATGAATTTGCATCAAGTTTTCTGGTTGAAAGAGTTTAGAGATAATGTTGAAAGAAAAAACATTTGTTAAGAGTAAAAGTTGCAGCAAATATTTGGTGATGTTTTGGCTCATAATATGGTTTTGATTCTACCAAGTGTCATTGTCGCTATAGATTGTTAAAACTTAAGGGGATAATGGATGAATGATTACATCTGTACATTCAGAGAACATATTTAGTTGTGTTGATCATAAAACTTTTTATATAATAAAAATGCTTGAGCGTAGGAACAGTTATAATGAATTAAATGAGTATACTATGAATTTTTATCCTGTGTCTTTATTGGATGTTTCCTTAGAAACTTTTTTGGCTCCCTCCTTGCTTTTAGAGACAAAATTCAAAGTTGGATGCAAACATAATCTAAATTTATGCAATAAAGAAATGAAAGAAAGTGAAGAACATTTAATATTTCCCACTTGTATTCATCTCGATATATAATACATGTTTTGTCTACTTGGTGTTACATATAGTGTCACAAGTTCAGTGAACAAGATTTTGGCTTAAGAGAAGCTCCATGTCTTAGAGTAATTGGTAATTTATAAATAAGACAGATCTTACCATTGTTGCTATCAACCTCTTTATCTAGCAAGGTATATCCATTGTGAATATGAGATTTATGTGATCAAGAAATACATGTTGACATTTACGTTTCTTATAATACGATGTCACATATTGTTCTATCTTTGTTCTAGACCATTTGCTCTTCCCATTAGTATAGCAACATACATAATTGCTTCTCTGCCTTTATAATAATAAGCTTTTCAGGCTTCTCTTGACAAACTTTTTTAATTTTGGATTCATGAGATTCGTAACTGATTTTTATTCTTACGTGTGATAGTGGTCATATTCACCCTGATTTGAAGCAAAGCGTGGAATCATCTTTCCCGCATTACGGGCACTTAGGTATAGTTGAGGCTGCACGAGAGCTTTTTATGCAAGTTGAAGGAAACCCTATAGCTGATGGTGAGAATTATTTATTTATTTATTATTTTTTTTCTCTGGCCTGTTCTTGTCCTTTACGTCTCTAATTGGAGGAGGGATTTAGTATTCTCTTCAAAGAAATTAATTAACTTGGTTCAATAGTATAAGGAAACTCAGTGGCCGAAAGAGGAATTCAAAACCAATTCCCTACTTTGGTTCTCCAAAAATTGTTGAAAATTCTTCATGTAGGTGGTTGTTCCATCAATTCTTCATGATAGTTGGTTGTTCAGAAACCACGGTTGATATCAACTCTTCCGTTAAAAAGGTGGTGAGAACTATACAAAAATCCCCAAAATCAATGCGGATATCCATTAAAAAGAAAGAAAGAAAAGAACAGCGCCAAAACCAAAACACCCCACCGGAAAGGATCAACCCAAAACCCCAGTCCAATTAAGGTGAATACAGAAGAAGGAAGTTTTCTGGAACTCTCTTGAAGTTGAAGCCCATAGGGAAGCAAAGAATCTAACTATTTCACACAACAAACTGTTCTTATACCCTGTAGCTTCTTAAAAAATTCTATTGTTTTTTCACGCCATTTCACCCAAAAAAGAGCTAGCACCACATAATACCAGATAGCCTTTTTAACTGACAAACCTTCTTACACTGTCCCATAACATCATACTTTGAAGGATGTTCCATTAAAAAATTATTCCTGTAAATCACCATAAGGTATATTTTATATCTAGTTGATAAAGTGGCCAACTTTTGAACATATCCTTTAGCAACCAATCTCACTTTCAACCCATACTCTGCATGGCAATACTTCAGACAAAATGGTAATGACAACCGATAAGTTATTTGTGAGGTAAAACAGTTAACTACTAACTTTGATTTTGTTTTAAACTCTACTTCTCTCCTCATCTATAGCACACTTCCAACAGGGTGTTAAACTTCAAGATGAGATTTATGAACAACAATAGAAGACAAGATGGAAAAAAAAGAACAAGAATTTTGAAACAGATGAGACAAGGAAACATGTTAGTTGTTGATATTCTATTCAAAATGTTAACCTTTATGAAGAGCAATATGTAGGTCAGAAGNCAGAAGATACTTGTGGAATTAAGTTGGAAGGAATAGAATCCTCAAGTGTAGTAAACAATGGTGGAGCTGCAATTTAAGTAGGCACTTGGTTCTTGTTGGATCTTTGATGATACACTTGTAAGGGTTTTGAACTAGATACTTGAAATAATAATTAAAAAAAAAAAAAACACACACAATGTTTCACAGGCAATATGAGGAACTTGAACACCATAGTAAAAAAATCAACCTTTTCGTAAGGAAAAAATGGTGCAGCTGTAAAGTAACATCCACATGCAGAAAACAATGGCAAGATCNAAGGATTCAAACACTTGTACCCTTTTTGAGTTTTAGAGTCAGACTAATGAGCAAATAGTTATCACTTTTAGTATCTAATTTATGAAACCAAGACTTTTTGAGGAAAACAAATGCAACCAAGGAGACGAGGAGTTAGGTCAAAGAGAGAATGATAACCGAACACATGGAATAAGGTGGGTTGTTATTCAAAATGGAATGTAACATTTGGTTAATCAGGAAACATTATGTGAGAAGTGTATACCAAAGAAATGTTTAGAAACATGCATTTTTTTTTTTTTGGTATTAAATATGAAAAAGAGATAGTTGCTAAGTGGACCAACAGACCACTATGAAAGAAAAATCCTAGGGAAGGGTGGCTATACTATGCAAAGACAGTAGAAAAACACTTGTCTTCAACCCCAGTAACCATACTAATACACGTTCAGTTAAGATGTATGGAAGAACCAAAGAGAAAAGAATGTCGAAGTTCCTTTGTAACTAAAGCCTGCAAGGATGCATAGAGATCTGTCCCACAAATCACTAATGTCTTATCTTTCTCCNGCAAAAAAAATTGTTTTTCTTGCGATTAAACCGTAAAGTTTGAAGGATGATTCCTTGAGAATCATAATAAGATTTTGTGGAATATTTTTACATAAAAAACAATTTTCTGAGTGTAAGGTACGGATAGAACAACTTAATATTAATGATTTCCTTCTGAAACTGTTGAAAAATGAATAAAGTTCAGAATATAAGCTCCATTATCATTTCAGTAAATAGTATTGAAGTCCAAATAAAAGAAAAAGATTCACCTTACTTATTATGGTTTATTGTCAAGTTTTCAGATAAGTAATAAATAGAAATCTACTTCATATATCTCCTTGGGTAGGAAAACCTAAGTTGCAAAAGTACATGTAACTTCAATAAGTGTTACTATGGCTCATATTTTCCTAAGTTGGAAAAGTACATCTAACTTCAATAAGTGTTGATAACCGAGATGCAGATTCTGATTCAGTTGGCTTTCTTTCCTCACTGCTTGGAACTGGATGTGAGTGTGATGGTTACGATGTGCAGATAGTAGGACATTCATTGGGAGGTTCCATCGCTACATTGCTTGGCCTAAGGGTATGGTTCTCTCACTTCGCAGTGATACAATAATTCCTTTTTGTTTTCTTGATGTATTTCTTTTTTACTTTTCAGTATTGGACTTTCGAATATGATAATCATTTTGAATAAGAAATTAGAAAATCTGTTAAATATAGAGGATTTACGCTGATATATCCATTTTAATATGGTCATTAAGTATTCCATGTAACATATACTCAAACTTGTCTTCCATGTTGCAGTTTGCAACTAACATTCATTTTTCCAGAGTTAGAAGCTGTGTGTATGTGTGTGTGTGTGTATATATGAGTGAGAGAGAGAAAGGGAAATTTTGTCCTTGAACATAATTTTATTGCTGTTGGAGAATTGACAAAAATTTTGCTTCTTCTGTGGAACATACTGATAATGAATTTATCAAAACCCCCAATGTTTTGTTCTAGTGAATCATCTATGTTTCTCAAGTCAATGGGTAATGACACATGAATTAAAAGTTAGTCCAGGATTGATCAAATATGAGGTAATTATAGGTCATAGAACCCTACCCTTCTCATTTCTGTCATCATGTCCCGGGAAGAAGTGTTTTTGAACACCATAAAAGCATACTTCACTTTTTTATTTTTTCCTTTGCAGCTATATGGCCGATTCCCCAATTTACATGTCTATACGTATGGTGCCCTTCCGTGCGTGGATTCAGTGGTTGCAGATGCCTGCACTGAATTTATTACAACGTAATTTGATAACCACTGATGCTGCTAAAAGTTTTAAGACAAATCCTCCTATTTCTTTTGCTAGGAGTTCATTGATCCTTTTCATTGTAAATTTCTGATGCAGCATTGTTTATGAGAATGAATTTTCTGCACGACTTTCACTTGGATCGGTTCTGCGGCTTCGTGCAGCTGCAATAATGGCAATGGCACAAGATACGGCAACTAACACAGCGTTGATTTTTAGACTAGCACGTTGGTTTCTATATGTAGGCAAGTGTGAAAGAAATAGAATTGAGGTAAGGGATTCAGCACCATATCATTCTGAGATCGAGACAGTTGGGGATCTAAATCACAACATCAATGGGGGTCAGTATGAAAATGTAGATAAAGATAGTCTCTTTTTACTCTTGTATATTATACTACCTGCTATAAAAATGCATGATTATACTTTTGTTCTTGTGATAGTGTTAGATCATATGCCACTTCAAGGCATTTTTATCCTAAAATATTCCAACTTCATACCAGGGAGCAAGGAACCAAATAAAGAGTGTTACCAATGGAATGAGACTGACTCCAGAGATAATATTATTGAAATTGATGATGATGATTTTGTTAATCCTTTCCATGACGTTGCTGCTAACGTACATACGTTGGGCAATCCTGTGTCTCGTTTCATGGAAACTGTCCCTAGATCTGAAAATGGGTCAGCTGGAAATCCCACTGAGTTGTTTTTACCGGGCCTTGTCATTCATATAGTGCTGGAACGACAAAACTTGAAAATCCCTCTGTGGGCAAGCTGGGGAATTCAAAAGAGGGTACAGACTTATAAAGCTTTTATAGCAAAGAGAGAAAATTTTACAGATATAGTTGTATCACCATCTATGTTCCTTGACCATCTTCCTTGGAGGTATCTCCAAATTCTTTCCTAGTTGTTAATTCTTTCTTCCATTAAGGAATGGGTAAAAATGTTGCTTGTGAAGCCATTGTTTCTTTAACCTTATTTATATTTTTCAGATGTTATTATGCCATGCAAAAGGTATTGGAAGCTCAAAGTGCCCAAAATGCCCAAGACGTAGCTGATGACTCTTGAATCATTAGACTTTCATTCTATGAGGTCAATTCTAAACTTTGTTTCTTGTTAAGTCAGGGGTTTCAATTGTGGCCATTGTGCAGAATGATTATAATTATAAATGGTTCCCCACTGTCAGGAAGCCTCATTTTTTTTTTTCTTTGGACAAAAGTAGTATAGTGAATGAGCAACTAAATTTATGCAATGAAGAATGTCTAATGATGACCACGGTCCTTAAATATAACTTATTAGGAAGAAGCAATATTCCTTTTGCATTGTTGGCTAAAGCAACCTCTAATCCTGCTGAAGCTACTTTGTTAGCCAAAAGCTTACCTTCACTATGTCTAAATCATGGCGCTAGGTTGATCTGATTCTACTTGGAGTAAAAGCTATGAATAGTCTACATTATACCGCTTTCCTGCTAGTCTTTCCTTAACCTCGCATGCTTTTGCTGAAGTTTCATCCGCTAAAATTGATAAACTCTATCTCAGAGGGGTCCTTTTTGATATTACGGGTGGGACACGCACGACCTGCCTTACTTTGGTTCTTCCAAGTACCTGTCATGAATGGATATAATATGGATATGTTCTTTCCCCATTCTCCTGTAGTTGTCTTATCATAAAAATCAATTTTAGTGGCCATTTTAAGCAGACTTTCATAACTTATCTTGTGGTACTTGTTTTATCTTATGTCCGGGCTCCACTTGTTAAATGAGGTAATAGCTCAAGCTCTGTTGTGGTTCAATTGCATTGGAAAGCAAATCTCAAGCTTTGTGTGAGAGTAGATTTTAAGAGAATTACGGGTAAGCTCTCCCTTTTTTGTTTTTGTTGTATTGTTAGCTTGTACAAATGACAATAAACTGCAAAAAATATGTTATTTTATTTTTGTGATATATGATACTAGAAATTTTTCAAATTGAAATATGTAATTCTAGGTTTTGTGTTTGAGCTTGCTTTTATCAGTTAAACGAACTGAAGTCTTATAGATCCTAACCTGAATACTTCCAGGAAAGCATGGTTCATTTCATCCCTTGAAACTGTATAGAAATCGTTGGTATGAATATCATAAATGATGAAAGGATCAAATACTTTGCATTTGCATTGTACTTGTTATATGTGATAGGTTAATTCTTTCTTGTTCTTTTTTCTGGATATGAAATGTATAAAACTATATAAATGGACGAAAGAGTGGTGAAATTCCGATGTCCACTGTTGTAGACAGAAATCCTCCCTGAGAAGACATGACAAAAACTCCACAAAATCCCCCTTTAGACCGCTAATTTTAATGGATGATGAGGGATTTTGGATGATTTTGAAACCTTCGGGAGTTCTGATATCAGTTCAAAGTTTAGAGGGTTCAAGAAAATCTCCTTAACCCTATGATTGACAATAGACATGAAAATTTGCCAGGCAATAAAAAGCAATTGGAAAGTATACAATTTTTGGTTACTGTTGCAGTAATTTTCTTTCGAATGTATATGTTTGGTAACATTGAGATGTTCAATGTCATAGATTGGCAAATTGCAGATATTGAATGCTTTTTAGATGCTTACATTTGAATAATCCCAGGCATTGCTGGATATTTTATTGAATGCTTCATATCTTATGTGTACAAGTTGACAAAGAGTTTGCAAAAGTGTCTTTAAGAAAACTTCCAGTTGGTTAACATAAATTTATCTAAATAAGAAGTAAAATATGAGAATAATACTAGAACATGCTTTAAACCGATTTGCTCAATGAGCAAAACATGCTTATAGATATCCCAATCTGATTTTCAAAATGAATAATACAGCTATTCGTATACCAGTTAATGAATAATGTGACACAAAATAGGCGATGTGATATCTCTTTGTACACAAAATTTTGTTTTCAAATTTTATATGCTCTTTAAAAAAAATGGTATTGTCGAAGATAATCACTTTCCTTGGTTTTACATGATAGGTTAAGGGTAAAATTTATAAGAGCTTTTTAGAGGATCGTAAAAATTTTAATGGGGATTTGTTAAAATAGTCAAATTCGGGGATGTGTTGAAAAATAATCGTAAAAACTTTGATTACTTAATCAACTGGTTGATTTATAACTCTAGCCAACAGGTAATGGCCGATTGGCCGGTAAGAGCCTTTATAGGCCAACAAAGGTACCATTGGGTTGATAGGCTAATAGTTTTAATTAGTCGATCAAATAAAATCTTTTAAATTTGTTGTTTTCTGATTCAGTCCTATATGTCTAATCATATTAATATCCAAAAAATTGAGAATAAATTAAATTCAAAATTCAAATAAAAATATAGACAACCCCATTAAAAAAATTAATAACACATCAAATTTGTGGATCTTATCTTAATTATTAGAATTAAATCTAAAATTGTAAAACCTAGTCAATTTTCTATTCTAATCCCATCCCTTCCTCAAAATATCCATACGTATCAGTTGGATAGTTTTCATTCAAAAATCATAAAAATAAAGAATAATACATTTTCTAAACATTCAATCTTTTCCAAAACTACTGGACTCACTCTTCAACTATCAAACTTCGTCAATTTAAGAAGGCAAACAACCACTAAAAGTTGTCTTCAAATATGAAATAAGATTCGATATACGTAAACCTCTTAAATCCTCGATGAATAAATATTATACACTTTTTTATTATAGGACCAATATGTTTCCGACCCAATAGTATAATTGTTTTAAAAAAGGGTTATTTATCCCAACCTCCCAAAAAAATTGAAAGGAAGGTTAAACATTCTACTGAATCAAAACTAATACAAACCTCCCAAAATCATAATTTCCGTTAGTCATATTTAATGTAGTATGGTACTACAGTAAAAATTCAGGATAAATACATAATAACCCTCATTAATTATCAAATAACAAAAAATCTCCTATTTTCGGTAATCCTTTAAAACTAATTAAGATTGTGAGGGTATTATCATATTTTATTAACTAAAATTTACTTGCTTAATTTACTAAAATTATTTAATAAATAAAATATATTTTATTTACTAAATATATTTTAAATACTAAATAATTTTATAAATTTTAATACTTTATTAAATAATTTTAATAAATTAAGCAAGTAAATTATTTACTAAAGACAAAATAATTTTAATAAATTTAAATAATAAAAATATATTTTATTTATTAATTGTATTTAAAATAAGATTTTGATTATTCAACGTATTTTTGTTGGTCTGCTCCCGATGATGGCGAGCAATCCTTAGTCATATAGTAAGAAAATCGATGATCAAATGATTTGATTTGTTAACTCGATTACATCTGATAAGTGGGATGCTGATGAACTCATCAATTTGTTAATCAATTATGAATCAAAATTTTTTTTAACCTACTTTAATTTGAAAATACCTCGAGATTAAAAAAAATTATTTATTTACTTATATTTTAAAGTATAAGTTAGCAAAACTTATTCGTATTATTTTATTTATTTAATAAAAATTTATTAATGATTTGATAACTAGCTTTTGTTTCAAGTGTTGACACCAACCGTTATAAAACGAGGTATTTATTTACTTATTTTATTAAAATTATTTAGTAAATTATTTAAATATATAAATATTATTTAGTAAATAAAATATATTTAATAATTAAAAAATATTTCATTTATTAAATAGGTTTTAGTAAATTAAGCAAGTAAATTTTAATAAATAGTTTCCTAAAAACTAAATAATTTTAGTAAGTAAAATTATTTTGTAATTATTTAGTAAATTATTTAAATTTATAAAATTATTTAATGTATGTAGTATATCTTTATTATTTTTATAAATTTTTATTAGTTTTTAAATATTTTATATTACTTTAATAAATAAAATATCAATAATATT
>JANKKB010001434.1:0-19228 GCA_026225775.1 Bursera palmeri
CTCAAGCCAACCCCAAAGTGGTAAACAAGCAATGTGGGACTTTGGCAAAGTGTACTATTGAGAGCCAATTCTTTACAAATAATACTATTGAAACTAAATTCTTATTTGAAAAATTATCCTTACTGAAGTAAAATATGTAACAGATCTTCAAATATCAAAGAATTTTACACCATTCCGATTTCTAACAGAAGCATTGGAAAAAAGATATACCTTCTGTTTATACCGCTTCCTTGGAGTCTGGACCTCAATACCATATTGGACCTATATATAATAAACGTTGATTGGATTTTTGCTACCTTCAAAATCCTTTAGTTTGTATCATAATCCAATTTAGTAACTACATCAATTGGACCTTGATAGTGTGACCTTGATATTGGAGCTTCTAATTTGATGAATGCTTTAACGGGGAGTTTCTTTGAACCCTCAGATAGATTTTAATAACTAGTTAACCCCAGTATTTTGTTAAACTAACATTTATCTCCTAATCTTTTATCAGACACTAAAACATATTTTTATAAATTAACAAAATATCATTTTTACCCTCGTTTGCTTTTCGTTGTCTCTCTCTTCTCATCTCCCCCCACTGGCAGCTACCATCCAAAGCCCCAAATCAACCAGTACAATCCGCCATTGCAGCTGCCATTCACCATCGCATGATGTCACAACCACGAATCAATCGACACACCAAAAACTATTGTCACAAACCCATTGCACCACCAGCCAATCCATACTGCCAATAACAGCATCTACAACCACCTGGCCTCCTCACAATTTTGTTGCACAACATCCATTGTCAAAGAAAATTACACTTTCAATTACAATAAAAAAACTACCATATGAAAATCCCACAAAAAAAGTTCCAAACTTCTTTGATTTTTCTCTATTTTCCTAACAACCGAACAGCCCATTACTCACAACCTAATTGTCTATAACTCCCCAACACCAGAATTTCACATAATTCAGTAAACCCCAAAACAAAGCAACCCAAAAACAACACAAGGAAAAAAAAATTTCTCCATAATCCAAATGAAGAAAAAAGTTATCTTTTTTTGCTGAAAAGCATCTTTGGTGATCTGCTTAAGAGATGGATAACTGGGTATTGACTCATTCGGTGTGTCAACTCCAGAGAGAGAGGAAAAATGGGAATTCTCCAATTTTGAAGAGTAAAAACAAGAAAGCCGCGACAGGTTCTGGTTTTTTGCAAGGAACGGAGATGAGTCGCTTGTAATCGGGTCGTGACAGAGCGAAAAAATCGATTTTTGGCAAGTCGAAATGGGGGAGTCGAGGGTGGAGAGGAGAAAACTTGAGATGGTTGTTGTTGCGATGCATCGGAGAAGATGAGTGAGAAACAACTGGAAGAAGCCGGAGCTAAGGTTGCCATTGTTCAAAGAAATTGATTTTGTGTACTTTTTTTTATGGGATTTTCGGATGGTAGTTTTTTTTATTCTAATTGAAATTATAATTTTCTTTGACAATGGGTGTTGTGCAATGAAATTGTGAGGAGGCCAGGTGGTTGTGGATACTGTTATTGGCGTATGGATTGGCTGGTGGTGCAATGGGTTTGTGACAATGGTTTTGGTGTGTTGGTTGGCTGGTGGTTGTGACATCATGTGGTGGTGAACGGTGAATGGCAGCTGCAATGACGGATTGTACTGGTGGATTTGAGACTTTAGATGGTAGCTGCCTATGGTGGGAGATGAGAAGAGAGAGACAATGAAAAACAAATGAGGGTAAAAATAATATTTTGTAAATTTATAAAAACCTGTTTTAACTTCTGTTAAAAGATTAGGGGGTAAGTGTTATTTTAATAAAATATTTGGATTAACTGTTTTCTTAAAATCTATCTCGGGCTTCAGAGGTAATTTCTCGTGCTTTAACTATTGATACAATGTAGAAAACAAGAATATGGATTTTAAACATTCGTAAACCCAATTACTTGGTGTCTTGATCTATTAGTGAACTATTTGTATGGATTGCGGAGATGTTTGGCTAATTGTTTTTTTGTTTGTTATTTTATTTCGATTCCATATAACAGGAGATGTCACTTTTGAAAGAAAATGTTTCATACTAATTCTCGGATTTTTTTTTTTTAATTTTAAATCATTGTCTTTTACTTAAGATACATCAATTTAAATGAAAACATCCATAACTTTCTTAGCTAGTCTAGAAACCTGAGATTAATGGCTCTGATTCCATAACCAAGGGTTTCAATGCATGAGATCTTGGAACACAGACTACTCGTTTAGTATTACATAGTCATCGACTAAATTTGGCAGCAAAATTTTTCCTCCGAAATTTGAGATTGGTAGGAATATTAAGCGCAAGACAGGAAACTCGGGCTAACTAGGAACTTTTAACGTAGTTTTCTGCAAAGTAACTGAACAAACTTAATTGGTTTTGAAAGTGATTTACATTGAACATCACCAATGCAGGTCATCCATCGCTGTAGGTCACCATGACTTGCGTCTAGCATGCGTGCTCACACCAGCTGGGCTTCTTTCTCTGACTCTTTTGGAGTTCTTTTCCTGACTCAGAGAAAATTGTCGACATATTCTTGTAATTAATTTTTTCTTTTTCTTAAACGCTAAATGCATTGAACTTCTTCTTATGTAATGTATGTTCTTTCTTTTTGATAATCAGGACAAGCAGCCTAGAGTTTCTTATGATTGTTCTTTCTTTCAGGGATGAGGACAGTAGCATAGCCGACATGGAATGGATAAACCAATTGGGCAAAAGTGCCCAAATGAATTGCACAACACTTGGGCACATGGGCCTCTAAAGTGATCTCAATGTTGAGTAATCCTTGTACCGCAGTCTCACATGAATTACCCTTTTAGCTCGAAACTGAGTTGTGATGACTTTCAAAGTGTATTGATCATGGTTCATGGATCGGTAGTTTTTGAATGTTTTTGTTCATTCACATTTGTCAATATATACCCTAAACTGTGTCGACAAATTTCTTAAACTAAACCCTTTTTATATAGAAATGGAAGGTTTGGATATGCAGATACTCGTAAGATTTAGAAGGTAATAATACTATTAAACCCCGTGAGGCTGTACTTGACAGTCTGGAGAAAAATCTATATATTTAAAGCTTGAAGTTTACTTTTGAATTGATGGGGGAAGATATGAAAGAAGGAAGGTAAAATAGATTATTTTTCTCCATTTGCTTTCATTTGCTGATTAGAGTTCACGTTGCTGAGGATATGCATCAGAATAAAGTATGAGAAGATGACAAGTTACTGATTCAAATATTTTAGCTCAAAAATATCTTCAAGAGTATAATGTTGACGCCTTGAATATCACCTGACATTATTCACATGCTCCACTTGGTTGACTGGTCCCAGCGATGCCAAATGTATCCGTTCTTGCTTTATCAGGAGATGTAACAGGACCCTCTCGAACCTTGTATTAGTAAATTGTGAGAAATTTGATTGTACGTGCATATTCCCATCTAAATCTTTGAAAGTGAGGAGCCTCAGAGACAGAGTAGAGGAATTCTTTTATCCCACTTAAACTTGATCTTACAGTGGATCACGTTGACAAGAAAAAACAACATACTTGGCACTATAGGGTGAGTGATCATGATCAAATCTCTGAGTCACTGAAAAAGTCCTGAAGTATCTAGTAAATTTTGCATCTGACAGCTACATAGTTTTTTGGAAACATAATCTACCAAGTTATAATTGCTGTCTGGGTCAGCAAGCATATCAAATTAAAACTTATCCACAGAAGTGGGCATGAAGTTAAGAAAGAGCTTAAATACTATTGAATTCTTGAGTCATGTTAAGTTTTTAAGCAGAATATTACACAATCACATAAATTAATGTAGTTATAATTAAAAATACTTTTTTTTTTTTTTAATGAAGAAGAAGATAAATATAAGAGAAAGAAAAACTTAAAAGATGGCAATTCTTTCAGGCACTCCAGAAAGATTCTGAGTTTTGGTTAAGTTTTCATGAATCATGACTTCCTTGCAATCAAATATAGGACAAAAGAAAAAAGAAAGAAAAAAAAAAAGCAGTGGTTTCAGTGCTTTTAAATCCTTCTTGGTGTTAATGGAGGTAGTTGGAGGTAATTTAATCACTTAAATCACTCAGAAACCACAAGCATTGAGTGCTGTATCCTATTAAGACAGAGTAAATTGTCTTTAATGTATGTGAAATGGCTTTTTTATTGCAATGGCATTTGGATGGCTCAACTTTGAAAGCAAGGTTTCGGTCAAGCAGATCAAATCAGTTTTCCCTTTCAAGGCAGGCAGTAATTAGTACGTTTTTGTATCTATATTAAATCCTGAATCGTAAAGGCCTCTGTGCCTTCTCCACTTGGGATCAGCTATATTCCTATTATAACTTTTAGCATAATTATCGCTGCTCTTAAACCATTTTTTGTTTAAAAAGTGACTCTCAAGCACTTGATAATTATTCTGATGTTCTTCCTGATTTTTTATGCCTTTTTCTCCAAGTATCTAGAGAATATGATTAACCTGTTAGCATTGAGTTCCTTAATGTATTGAAATTAGAGTTTCTATCAAGGACATAGGAAAACTGCTCTTCACTTGGTGTCCCAGGGGACAAGCATGTCATCGGTGGGGAAAAGCGTTGCTTGTGTCGTGCTTTTCTTTGTTTCTCTTTTAACATCTTCTGTTAAATTGGCTTGCTACTTTAATTTTGTATGTTCAATCTTGTCAAAAATCTAGCATACATGTTCGCTTCATGTAATATTTTGTCAAAATCAGGAGAAAGAAGAATAAAATGAAGGAGCAAGTTGTCTGCCTTTGATAGATCTACATTAGATTTGATTATACATCAATCTGGGTATAATCCTGTCAAGGTGTTTCCACAGAGACGTACCATATGCAATATGACTGTGGGGTGCCTCAGATGCAGTCAGATCACATCTAGTGATAACAATCATTTTAAATACTATAATACTCCAGGTGATGCAAAACAATTACATATTCTTTTTTATATAAATTAGTTTTAATTTATATTGCATCAATGCAGGGGGCTGACATTCTAGTCCTAAACAAATTATAACATGGCTCCTAAATCAAGAGGATCAGTACAATTGTTCAAAGTTCAATTGAGACTCCACCTTCTCATAACAGATTTGTTGATTCTCTCTCCGGCATGTATATAAGAGAAGGCTGGAGTACATGGTTATTTGGAACTTCCTGGTAATTCAATCTTGCCTAGAAATTCATATTTGATTGAGATGGTGGGTACTCTTGTGTGTAAATTCATCTGCTTGACTCACTTTTTTTTTTTTTTTTAACAAAAGAGAGAAATCTCTTGCAGAGATGCTCTACCTGCTTCAGTTCTTTGTTGAAAAAGTGATGGTGGATATAGCCGGAGATTTATCGAGAATCTAGCTCAAGGGAAAAAGACCAGATAAGAATTATTGATAAAAGAAAACACCTGGGTTTGGAGGGACTGATAGGACTGGAAAAGATTTGGCGACTTTACCTAAAGTTTCCCTCACTTTGGAGGGACTGATAGTTGCATTTCTTACTGTTCCAACAGATTCGAATGATGAAAAGGAAAAAGGTAAAACTTGTAGAAGTGGCTGTAAACAGTTATCAAAAGTGAAAACAAAAAGCTCAAATGATCTGTGCAATGTTACTGCGAAGGAGAATGTCTTGACAGCTGATTAGAGAGTGGAATATTCGGTTAAAAAGCCAACAAGAAGTTCCCCAGTCTTGGGTGATAAAAGGAAAACTAAGCTAGCGGACAGTTGGATTCAATTCACTATAATTAAAGTTATATCTTTTCCAAGTACAAGAAGGACAATGTAGTGGGGCTTCCACTATTTATATGACGATTACAAATTTCGGATTAAATTTTCATTGAACAAATCAAGGACTTCAGCACAACGGTCGTTACACTTAATAATATTACAGTATCATCAACAAGTCTAGGCTACCTCAACCTGGAAATCATTCTAGATAACTGAATGTAACACTGCATTAAATGAAACGCACTCTGAAATTTTCACACAAGATGGGGTACCCTCTAAATCAATTATTCTTTTCGCCTCCTGCCTCATTTCTTTCACTTTCTGCCCGCATAATCATACGCCGCAAACTCCAGGTCTTTCTTTGCCTCCATGGACTGCGATCCTTGAAGCAGATAGAGAACAAATCCTTGCTTCACCTGCAGCCTTTCTTGAACAAAGCAGCTGATGAGACTGTTTACAGTGAGCAATTGCTCCCTCAATTGAACTTTCAATCTCTGAAGTCGCGCTGCTACTCCTCTTGAGCAACTGTAAATTGTAAAACCCGATTGAATTGAATGAAAATGATGAAGATGAAGAAGAAGAAGAAGAATCAGATGAAGATGTAGATGAAGATAAACACTTCATCGCAGAATGCCGTTGAATTGCTCCTGAGAAAGACCTCCTGTGGCTATTAGGAGCATCCTCAACCATCTCTTTTTTAACGTTCTTGGAGAGAGTAGCAGATAGCTTGTATCTGTCATTATCATTTTTTTCAAATGAAGCTATATTTGTTACGTTCATGCACTTTCTTAAACAATGGTTGCCTTTTGAAATATTTGCTGCCACTACATCGCATGCTGCTTTGGCACAGAACTCATCTGAACAGGCAGACTTACTGAACAAAGACATAAGATATGCCCGTGAAGCTTTGAGCTTTTGGCCCAGTGAGGATTTCTTGATCTGCTTGAGCTTATTAGACCAAGACTTCTTTGAATGATCACTGTCAATCAAACTACTCATTTCAGTAGACCATTCAAAGAAGTAGTCATCTGGGTTCAGTTCGCTACTAATCCTGCAAGACTCTGATGGTGAGACATTACAGGATTCCAGAGAAATAGTGGTATTGGTTGTGGTGGTGGAACTTGTAACGAAGGGAATGGCACAGTTCGCTTCCAAGTTTTCTTCTGTTTTTTTCTCAGAGGTAGTGTTGGAGGTTTGGAGGAGTTTCTGAACCATTAGTAAGCGAGGAGGAAGATGAAGAGGAAGGAGTTTTCCTTTGTAGAAGAGTTCATCAGCCGGGGAAGTTGTGGATTCTCTATCATGAGTGACAGCACACATTTGAAACTCAAACTCTCTACTGTGTGGGGGAGAGCTGATGGAGTAACACAAGAATTTTGAGGAAGAGCTCATTTCTATGTCGATGTAGTCTTCCTCTGCATGATTACAAGAAGCTTGGTTTCTGGCCATCTCATGTGACCAGTGAGCTACTCTCTCTCTCTCTCTCTGCCTTTGAGTATGTCTATGTATGTGGAGATGCTTTTGGAGAGCTGAGCTTTGTGAAGGAGGGAGCAGGGCAGAGCATCATTTAAAGTGAAGATGCAGCCAAGTTAGAAAAAAATTAATAATAATAATATTGCNATTGCAAGGTATTGTCAGATTTTTTTTCCAAATATCTGAATGGTTCCAAATAGTAAAATGCAGAAGTAAATATGGATCTAGCGGCTAGCCACCCCCTGACCTATGTGTCTTTGCCATTTCTTTTTCATCAGAATATATGTGGCTCCTATGCTGTTACTTTTGTTTATGTTTACTTTTTATTTCATTCACCTGGCCATTGCCCATTTCATTATATACTTTTTATTTTTGCATTCGAATGGTAAATTATAAAGATCCATATTCTATGGGCCATAAATTGCTTTACACTGTTCTGGAAAATGCAGCAACTTGAATACTGCAAGAGTCTTTATCCCATGACCAACCATTAAATCAATTTATCTCATGATTGTACATGTAAATTAAAGGTTAAGTGGAAGCTGCAGGTAAAGATGTCTGATAAGTATCATAGCATTTAGAAAAAATAAAATAAAAAACTTTTGCAGTCGACTCATGACTTGCCAAGTACTTTTGACACTTATCAGGACTGTGTGAGTTCAAATCATATATCAGAATCTCTATAATGCAATAAGACTTTAGACCAGTGGATAACGTGGCTGGAGCACCATTGTTTGTCTCGTTCCCATTGTTTGTCTTGTTCAATCTTCCAAGCTCTTCTGTATTTGATGTTATCATGTTCTTATATACTTTGAACTTGAAAATTTTAGTGCAGAAACGTAAGAACCTATTGTAAAGAAAAGAAGAGGGCATTAATAGTGGTTTCTCTTGTTTTTATTGGAAGTTTCAATGTAAGTCACTCAAAATCTCTTCAAAAGTGTTCAAGAAAATGAAAGCATATAAGCAGAATGGATCAGCCTTAATATGGAATCTTGAAGTTGGTATGCATAATAATGCATCTACTTCGGAAGTATCAATGGCCTTTAAATTCCAGACTTTAACTGTGAGCTCTTACACTTTTGTACCCTTTTACATGTGGTAGAGATGGTTAATGGGTTATGCACACTTTTACACTCATGCGCCTCTTTTCTCAAAACTTTAAAGAATTTAATTAGAAAAAGATCAAGATAAGGGTATCCTAGAGAGAATGGTAGATAAACATCCAGATCTTTACAGTAACTGTGAGTTATTATCTGGATTTAAGATGTTGAATTAACATCCATATAAAATATATCCATGATATGCAATATGGTCATATTAGTGGTAACATTATCGGCGGAAGTACTATTTAGAAGAGATAGATCTCATCGCATCAATAATATTGCATGTATAATAAATATCTTAGCAATATTCTATGCAATATAAAACCTATATATCACTTTATACTTTGGAGTACCATATGGAACGGTTCTGCTGTTCCTGCAACATCTGTATAATAAATATCTTAGCAATTTTCTATGCAATATAAAACCTATATATCAATTTATACTTTTTAGAGTACAATATGGAAGGGTTCTGTTGTTCCTGCAACATCCACACACTTCTCTGCAACAAAACTTTATATTATATAAAAGCAATCCCATCTCTCAAAACCTAGTTTTTTGAACTCTCAATTCATGAATTCAATAATAGAGTGTGTATGTGTCTGAGAAAGAGAGATGAAGAAAGAGTTAGTTTCAGCTCTTATTATATTTCAACTTTTTCATTAATTTATTGACATCAAGAACTGTCGTGTAAAAGTATAATGTCCATGTTTGACTTGGTCAAAATGACCGATTTCAACGTTCTCAAATTCATCTTAGGATTACATTTGATTTGTAAATTTTGAAATTTTAACTTAGGGTTGTTGACCTCGCCAAGAACAAGCATTAAGGGTCAGTAAGTACTCGTGGTGGGATGAAGAAAAACATTGAAGGAAAATGACTTATCCAAGGCTCGAGGGCATTTATTTGTCTTCACTTTTACTACTTTCTTGTGACAGCTTTAGCCTTTAAGCCCAACTCTCAATCATGGTTTGACCAATCTCTGCCATTTGGGATCTTAGTTCAATTTATTGATGACTCTCAACAGCAGAAGTTTTATTTATCTACTTTGAAACTTGAGTTTCAATAGAAACGCATTTCAACCTTGATCTTTCTTTCTTTGATTTTAAAATCCCATTAAATTTATCTTGACCTATACAGAAATTTTTGTAACGCTAACGTTACCATTGCTGATGCATTGCATATGGTAGGGTGCCTTCCACAAGTTTCAGTGTTTCACAATGGTCTGGATATGACAATCATACCCATTAAGTAGGTGTGTCACGTGATGCTGATCTGACTATGGAAAAAGGTGGAAGTTCATGTACGGTCACTGAGGCGCACACAGCCTCACAGGGTCGCCCTTTTTAGCGTGGCTTTAAAACTCTCTAATGGATTGATTGATTGAAATATAGAATGCTTCCACACAGAGGTGCATAATTGGCTACTGAGCACTCTGTGAAAAGTGAAATTGCCACTGAACGAGAGAAAAGTTGAAAGCAAAGCAGGAAATTTTTGGGAAAGTGACTTTCCAAGTAGATTTCTGGTACAATTGGAAGTGCTATTCTTTTAGGGTAATAGATTATAACTGGCTGGGCAAAATTATCTCCGAACTCGACCCGTTGGGTTTTTATCTAGGTCATTGCCTTTGAAAACTCAAATTCAGGTCATGTTTTTTTGACCCGTCGGGTTCATGGGTTAGACCTGAAAACCCAATCCGACCCAACCATTTTAAACCAATTTACAAAAATATTGGAGATGTAGCCATTCGAATTAGGACCTCCAATTAAATATTTGGTGACACAACCACTAGGCTACAAGCACCTTATAGTTATTTGTGTAAAATTTTTATAGTTATTTATGGAAAATTTTATATTTATTACATAATATATATTTTAATATTTGACAAAATAGGGAATGGTGGGACTTGAACTCGCCACCTTAAATGTATAACTTTTTATGCAACTTTACCAGCGTGTTACAACTCATTTGAGATCTATGTTGCACAAATATTTACTTTTTAATAGTTTTACTTTATTGAATCCGACCTGAACCCACCCCGAATCAATAAATCCTATTTTTTTGCTAACCCGAAACCCGACCAGACCCGATTAAACCAGACCCGACGGATTCATTTTAAACCCGATTTCGGGTCTAAATATTCACCCGTCGGGTTTCGGGTCAGAGTCGGGTTGGGCAAAACCCGACCCGATCCAACCCGTGCCCACCTCTAATTATAACTCTAAAACCCGACCCGACCCAACTCGTGCACACCTCTAATTATAACTCTAGTACCAATGTACAATTACAATTTGGATTCATTTTGATTCAGGAGTCCTCTGCAATTTTTGTCATTTAAAAAAGGCCCAAATGTCAACCCAAGCTATGCCAACAAGCAAAATCATAAAGATGGAAATGGGACATCGGTTGACAAGTGAAATTTCAAGGTCCATCAATGAATTAAAAATAGCAGATAGATGAGTGGACAAGTTTGAAAGGTATTTGTCACGTTTTCCAAATAGATGATGATAAGACACAAGAGTGAAATTGGCTGGTCAATCCTTCCTTTTCAAGTAGCATTGAAATGAAACTATGTTTTAAACTGAGATAAAAAGAAGTTGCTATCAAATGGTTTTAGCTCAATCCAATCTTTGGTATCAAAAGAACAATTCATCTATATGTGAGAGTTACTATATGACCATGGAGCTGACAAAGACCAGAAGAAAAATATATGAATCATACATAACTCAGGATTTATCTACATTTGGTCATCAGTTGAGGTAATTTACACCACAACAATAGATCTATGAACTTCTAGTACCATCCTAAATTTTTCTTTTGAACTTGGAAGCTGTTGGTGAGTAATTAGATATCCAACGCTTACAAGGACTTGTAACCTCGTGGGAGGAAAAAATGGAAAAAGGAAAAGCTAGCTTTCTCAATGTGTATCACCTTGCTATAAAGTTGAGATTACACAGAGATTTGTATGTTAAATGAATTAGGTGAATATTCCGGTTGTTCAACCACTGGGTTTTGTATCTTTTTCAAATGCGTCAAACTCCCAGTCAACAATCTCAGCAGATTCTAGTTTCTCCAGTTCATCATTTGCATCCAACTCAGTTTCTTGATTAATCATGGCATACTCAGTTTTCTCTTGTTTGTTTTCCAGTGCTTCATAAATTTGTCCAAAGAAAGAGGATGGAATTTTATCAGACAATGGTAATTGTAGTCTTCTTGGAGTCTCAACTTCGAAAGTTGGTCTTGCAATGGATTGAAATTCACATTTAATTTTTTCCATAGCATCAAATAGCTCCTTGACCTTTTCAGTGTCTTTCCTGGATCAACAGTGTATCATGTCCCATTTTGATCAGATTACGTCGATATGTTTCATGCAGTGCATGTAAAAGAAGGAAAGAAAACACAAAGATATTTTGTACCTGTAAACACCTTCATTCTGCATGTAAAACTGCTTTTGCATTGCATCCACTATGCTTAGGGTGGTTACCAACTAGCAGAAAGGGAGGGAAAAAGTAAGAAATACTATCTCTTAATAAGAGGAAACAAAAAAAAATCATTATAGCCAAATGCCTTTTCATTTTTTCATTTTTTTTTTTATACACAAAAATCCCCGTAATTCAAAAACATGTGGGATATATATATATATATCTTAAATATCTTAAGTAGTTTACACAAAAGGATTTGAATCCTTGCTCTCAATAACAGCACCAAAGTCTTTTACCACTAAGGTCAGCACTTCGGGCAGCCACTATAAAAGAAAACAATTCAAAATGACATCAATTTAAAACTACAGACCAACCAAGGTTCATTAGGTCGATCAGTTTAAGGAAAAAGGGATCTCATAAATGGAACAGAACAGGAAAAATAAGGATTTTGACTATGATATAGTAGATAAACTATGTGAGAATCTATTCAGATGCGCATGACATTTTATTATATTACCTTTGCCTCAAGTTCCAAATATTCCTCTTCGAGACTTTTTCTCAGTATTTTAGATTTTGGACTTTCCCTGTCCCTCGGTCCTATTTCTGACCTGAGATTGAAAAAATTATGAGGATGCTAGATTTAAACTGTGAAATAAACTGCCAAAGAAACAGAAGTATAATACCCTCCATTTAAGTGCAACTTATCCACAAGTTCTCTAGCAGTTAGTACGGAGTGACTCAACTGTTCCTGATTAACACACATTCACACACCCAAAAAAAAACAGAAGATGTTAATAATAAAACAGGAAACATAGAACTTATAAAGCTGGAGATTATATCATAACAATTGAGGGAATTATCTTAATTAGTATACCTTGAAAGCAGAGAGAAAATGAATAACCAGAACCACAAAATGACCTCCAAATTCCTTTAACTCGCCACTTCAACATGTGCACATTTAAGAAAATCATAAAGGTATCATAATAAATGAAAATCATAATAGGTTAAGAGATGAACATGACAATGCAGAATAAAGCCTAAGGCAAACAGTGAACACTAAACGCATCACAGGATTTTGAGAGACATCTATCCAACAAAAGGTGTTGCATGAGATTTATTAGTGAGCAGGAAAAAATAGATAAGACATACTTAACCTCCTTCTCCTTTTGATCATTGCATGCTGTCTGGAGAACCCAGGTGTCTTCCAGAAAACTAACAAATGTATTGACCACATTTGCTTCTGTTCTACATGAAGCACATGACCTTGAAAGCTCATCTTCCTGTGATGAAAACAAAGTTTTGAAAACAAATAGGGCATAACTAATCAAAAGGATTCAGATTTTTTTCATTCTAAGTACGCAAATGAATTATAAATTCTTCTCAGGTCTGATATAAATAGTTCCTAGAGCACCAAGAGTATAAATACCTTTGATTTCAAGTGTATTAGTATCTGATTACTCGCTTCATCAAACTGCTCTCTTTCTTCCTTCGCATTGCGGAGTCGTGCACGAGAAGTAGCCAATGAGGTCTTGACCTATACCAATTACCATGCCGTAAATTGTAGTCCAGCAGAGGATATATAATAGCTTGGGCTCGATATCAACAATAGTTAATGACAGAAATTAAAGGAAGGGAGTAACTGAAAGTCAACTGAGAAAAACCAGATATCACTGAATCTCCTCTGTTATATGCTTTTGAGAACAATAGAAACCAAATCACGTCGAGAACAAAAAACTAAGAACTTTTTTCATTTCAGATTCAAGTTCATCCCCTGTTGCATGCTTTTGAGAACAATAGAAACCAAATCACATTGAGAGAAAAAAAAAAAATAAGAACCTTTTTCATTTCAGCTTCAAGTTCATCCTGTTGCTTCTCAAGTTCTCGAATCTCCGCAGATAAATACTGGAAAATGTCATGACATAAATGTTTAATATTCCTTGAGAGAATATAGATCCCAAAGAAACTGAACCAACCTTCTATTGACCATGAAATTACACATTCTCAAATAAACAAATAAGTAGCCCCAAGAAGGTGAAACTTTTAACTTACTTTATTAAAACATACATTCTGGAAATGGTGACAGAATTTCCATTTTTATATTTAGAACACATGAGAGAATTTATCTTGGTAGAGGTGTGAAACTTCCTGCAAGTACCATTAATCGTGCCATGCAGAATTTGACCAAGTAACAAGAAATATAGAGAACTATCACATAAAGATGGAAAAGTTTCAAGACAGCATCAAGAAAACAAAGCTCTCATTACAGGAACTAATTGTTTCAATTTAATGCCTCCAGATCTAAGTTCAATGGAGGAGCACCAGTTAGGCGGTGTACCTTCTCAAGTTGTCCAATTTCATTAGCTCTAGTCAAACGAAAATTAAGTGCATCTTCTTTCTGAGATCTGATTAACAAATGGAGTGAAAAATGTAAGAGACATGTTACACTGAAATAAAATGCATAATTGTTGAGAAGCAATAAAATGAAAATCAAAGGAAACTAAGAAAAGGTATGAAAATAGGCTCATATTTGACATGAAATTTTTGCTATCTCAGATTCCAATTAGCCAAATGGAATACTGAAGACATACTGACATCCAAAAAAGTTCCATGCCTTGTGCCTGTCTTATATGAAAAAATAAATTCCTAAACTTGCCAGTGAGTCCTTAATAAAATATGACAAACATATTGACTAGTAGCACCAGTTTTACTCTATGGCAAAACAATTTTACTTCTTTCTTCTAAGTGATTTAAAATTTTAACCTCAACCCATATTATTGAAAACTGGATTCCCATAATTCTTTTCCCATGTCTGCTGAGCCTAGTCTACATATCCTTTCTTTCATACGCACATATGCAGAATCAATTGCCCGTTCAAGTTCACATGTGTACACGTTTCAAAAGGAATTCGGAGACAGCAATACCTGTGGTCTATAATGCGTTTTTCAGCTTGCGAAGTCGAGTTAGCAAGTGATTCTGAGAAAATTTTTAATTTATGGACCTGCAGAATAAATTGATCATTGATCATCGATGACAGCACTCAGAGCAGATGACCAATATCATTCATGAAGTAAACATAAATAAAGCCAAGAGAAACCATGCAAAGGGCTAAAACATTGAATAAAATTTTTGTCTGAATGAGCTTGCGTACCCACAAAAACAAAAATGCTTCTTTCAAAAGTAAAAACACCCATCTTCCCATATCCACTCGTTCAATGTCTATGTTTAAACCATACAAACGAAGATATTTTCAAAAATTAATCATTTTAATATTATACTTGATTGATTCAATGAAGAATCAACATATGCTTAATGTATAAGAGGTTCACCTCAAGGCATTTTGAACGAAATTTCCATATCAAATATTGAGTCAAATCAATATAATAAAGCCATAAAATAGCCTAACAAATATCCTAGTACTTGGAAGCACAAACAGCTATTTGGGCACCAAAAATACCTCAAATTCAATCAACATATTTTCAACCTGGATCCCTACTGCCGTAAGGAACATAACACGGAAAATTACAGCAAAAAATAGGTTGTACACGTCTACATGTGTTCATGAAAGCAGAGCCATGTATACATTGAACTCACTTTATACAAAATCAGAGTTACAAAAACTGTTGAAAAAGAAGAAGCCCAGCCCAGCCCAGCCCAGAGCTTTATTCTGGACTGTGCTCCTAAACGACAATAAGAAGGCTACTTGGATGCTGAGACAATTGACCCAATCCTAACCTCAGCTCAGTGTACACTCCCACATACACCTTGGTTTTTTTCTAATTTAAAATAAGAACTATGAAATAATTTATGGTTTTTCAAATTTCAGTTAACGCTCCACATTTACCAACTCTGATCTTATAATCAAAAAATATACATCTTTGGAAGGAAAATGTTAAAAAATAACGGATAACTGACATCAAAAGAAACTCAGACCTTTTCAGCGTGAAGTTCTGGAGAATTCCCATTGCTCAAAGACTTTTTCTTTAATAAGAGTTCTTCCACCTTGGAACATATTTGAATTTGCCCAAGAGCTTCTTTTAGAACCTTCAGGAAACCCAAAGCGCTCTATATCAGACTATCAGTTAGCACTAACTAAGCGTTATAGTACGACTGGGAAGCTATATGATCCCCACTGATAAAGCATAAAACTGATGAAAAGTGATAAGACCCTGCAGTGTAATTACAGATATAAAAGATCAAATACATGAAATGAGCTACAACTACGATAAATTTGCTTTGCTTTTATGCTGGTACTTTTCATCATAAGTAAACTTAGGATGTCATAATTAGATAAAGAACAGCTACACTATACATATAACAATCTGGTATGAAAATTTATAGTTACTTAAATCAGGCTCACCTCAGTTGTTGAAGAGGTTTTCTCTTTAGATACTTTACTATGATCTGCATTTGAAGGCTGCTGAATCGGCTTCATTTTATCAAGTGTTTCCATCATACTACAGACTTCAGTATCTATTCTGAGAGTAGAGAGCAAAGACAAGTGGAGGAAAGAATTACATTTTCAACTTCATCATTTTTCAATATTAAAAATGTTTATTAGTTTTCAATGGAGAAGGGTCAGAAACTGATAGCTTAAGCATGTGCAAAAAGAGACCAATTATCAACATTAGCCACAGACTGATACTGAAAGGCAACTGAATTCAAATTTGGAGAAGTTAAGCTGTAACAAATTTCAATTTTATATATATCCTCAACCACCTTGGGAGATCAGCATTGATCTTCAGCCCTGCAATTGCACCTTGAGCATGTTGGAGCAGTTCTTCTCGCTTTATCTGAAGAGTGAAGAGGGTGCATATGTTAAATTTACTTGTATATGCCACTGCAAATATTCCAGGTCCAATACTGACACTTCATATATTCTGGAGCAACTGGATCATGTTGTCAAGACCAATGCTGAAAAAAGTAATACTGGAAGCACTCTAAAAAAAATGCAAGTGCTTCCTCGGCCAAAAATTTGTAATTCTAAATATCAATAGTCAAACTTCCTAACATTTGCAAATCTATGCTAAAGGCATGTGGCTCATGACTTTACCAGTACTTCATCCTGGTAGTCTGAGAACGCTGTTGCTAAATCCAGTATGCTGCTCAATACTGCATTGTGAACATCCTTACGTCCTGCAAGACAAAGCCTGTATAAAACCAAACCAAAAAAAGTTTACGTGGAATTCAGAAAAATGAAGCTGGTATATTAATTTCTTAAATAAAGTTTAGCTTTTCTTCAAAGTGGTCAACAGTAAAACTTCAAGCAACTATTTCACCTTAAAAACTGTGATCAGATATTAAAAATAAGCTAGAAGAGTCAGAAAAATCACCCAAATATCTCCAGTAATAGTGAAACTTCCTCGTCATTTGGTGCTTCAAGAATCTGAATCATACAAAAGAGTTAACCTGCGGTTAAACTCAATGGATCAGCAAATAAAAAGCCCAGGTATGTACTTAACAATGAAGACTATGTTAGAGGTAAATTAGGCAGAGTTAGTAATGCTATGGCTTTCTTGGAGGGTAACAGTAAAAAGCAGTTATAATACATGTCTCAGCACCCTTAATTAAGAAATGAGAAATGGAAAAATGAAGAGAAAGATTCAAAAAAAAGGGGGGGAATGAATCAACCATTAGTACTGTAACATGCTTCTTAAGTCTTTAATGAGCTATTCAAACTTCTCAATACAGGAAGAAATCCTAGTAAAGTGAATGTCCGGCTATAAAGATTGTTAGACAAGGTCTTCAAAAAGGTCAAGATATGAAATTGCATTTTGCAAGAGTAAAAATGCTCCAGAGTTGACTCATGGTTTCATTAAAGAACACAAAATAAATCATGAAAAAGTTGCCAAGATGACCAACTCTCACTAGGACTCAGATGTTGCATTGTCAGCAAATTTCAGTTCTACTTGATGAACTCTAAATTACTTTACTTTAGACATTATAAATATACGTATTCACTATCACAAAGTCAGTAGTAAAAAAACTGAAGGCATTGCTACTTGTTAAACTCACCACGGATAATGTTATGCCTTCAAGAGCTTGACTATAAAGAAAAACATCACGAAAAGTGAATGGCTCGCCAACCATGTCAGGGTCCGAATAATAAACCTGTCAATGGTGACACAAGAGAATGAATCACAAACCCATCAAATAAGAAGTTAAAATATATCAAATTCATAACATTGAAAAGAGAGGATAAAACTGACCAAAGTGGGCTTCTTGGGAGAATCTTTGGTGTCATCAGAGTTGAGCTGGTCTTGCGAATCTTTCTCATTATTATTGTTAATAAAAGGTGCGGATAATCTCTCGACTTCTTTTAAAGCAACCAACCACCTTCTTAGCATCTGAACTCTTTCTGTCCCTCTACATGACACTGAAACTTCTTCCAATCTTTTCACTGTCTGTTTAAAGCTGTTCAAATTCCTCACCCCCTGCTCTTAACGGAAACAAACAAGTTCCAAAACATTAATAGTCAAGTGTCGCAAATGTCAAGACTATCAAGCCTTGCAATAGAATTTAGAAAATGAAGATATGTTTGACATTTCACGTTGAATTTGACTAGACGATAAAAATAAATAAATAAACTTATTTTCTAAACAGTTAGAAAATCAAAGTAATCCATCGAGAAAACGAAATATATTTTTCTTAAACTTTGAATCTTTGGTAGGTAAGAAAAAATAAATAAAAATTAAATTAAATTTTATTCATCCTCGTTAAAACTCCTAAACTGGATTATTTTCTTCCATTTCTTCGAAACCAAAAGGACGGTTTGATAACCGGAGATAGAGACAGAGATAAGAGGGTGAAATTACAATGCGGTCCTGGATGAGTTTAGCGCCTTCGGAGACGGCATTGCCAGCTTGTTGAACCACAGTATCGGCAACGCTCCGAACGGTGCGTGTGAGGTTATTGTTTCCGCCAGCTTCCACTGCTCTGTTAACGGCGGTTCTTAGCCAAGACATTTCACGAAGATGGTTATAGAATAGATATTATTCTTCTGTTTGACGCTGGACTGGTTTCTCGAGAATATTGAAAATCAATTCAAAAAAATGATTACGGTGATGGTGATAGTTTCACCGTATGGCATTGGAAAGATTGGCAAGAAGAGAAGAAGTCAATCGTCAGTGCATTCGGGTGCAATGCAACTCAGTTTTCTGGTTTTAGCTCGAGTCATATGCCTTAAGTTTCGCGCGCTCTCTGTAGATCTCGTCGTTCCGCTATTTTTTGCTTTCTGTCCAATTGCTACTTAACTACGTTATTCTTTTGACTTTTTCTTTCATTTTTTTTAAATGGGTTGACTGCGGGTGGGCCGGACCCTAATTCCACAGCAGAAGGCCTCCATGGAAGGAGATTGTCAGCTAGTCTAGAAGAACCAGACTACTGGGCTTGGCCTACTCTCTCTCATCTCAGTTATTGAATTGAATATGTACATATATATATATATATATATATATATATATATATATATATATATATATATATATATATATATAT
>JANKKB010001434.1:19278-30936 GCA_026225775.1 Bursera palmeri
ACTGGGCTTGGCCTACTCTCTCTCATCTCAGTTATTGAATTGAATATGTACATATATATATATATATATATATATATATTTAATTCAGACCCATGTATACGTTAACCAAATGAGGAAAAAGGCTTTTATAAAATTTTAGACTAGCGTTGAGAGTTAATCCAGAGCTGATGAATTTACGCAGTCGCAACGTATGGCAATAGGAACTCCATGGAGCAACCGGGATCCTTTCGCTTTGGTAAGCAAAAATCATGCTAGAAATTGTTTAATTGAACCTTACAGTACATGGGAAAACAAAGATAAAGAATATATATTTATCAAAGTACAATCGGCCATATAAATGTGTAGTAATGCAGTATCAATGAGCAGTGGAGGAGCTTTTATTGTGAATGAGACCCTTAGATTTATCAATCATCTCTTAAACTTCCAGTGGCTAATGAATTGTTTACAAATTACAACACCATCAACAACAAATATAAATGAGTCGATCAGCAGAAAATATGGCTGGAGATAGGGTAAAACAGGAAGAATTTTGATTTATCTACATTTCGCCAGAGACATCAAGCACAGTCATTATCTTATTACTGGAAAGGAACTGGTTTTAGGAACCATCAGCTAAATATCAATGTCTGCCAATGGTACTCTCCAAAAATTCCACGAGTTATAATCTTCCTGCAGAGTAATAGGAAATCAGTGTTATCATCAAAGTCGGTGAATATAGAACCAAAGACAGTCACACAGAAACATATCCCATTGCATTGCTTTCTTTCTCAAACTCCACTGTGCCTTCTAAAACTCAAGTGTGAAATCAACCACTCCATACCTGTTCAACCAATAAGGTTGGAGGAAACATGTCATTGACGAGGGTGTGTAAAGACGTGTACGACTTAACATCGATGCGATGACTAATAGCCACTTCGCCCTGTCAATTCCAGTGAATTTATTACACTAAAATGGCGAAGAAAAATCTTAAGCTCTTACTTTAAATAAAAATGCCATGAAAATATAAGCATAAGCAAAGCCCATATATATGTACCTTAGGGTTGATAATAAAAATTTTTCCCTTTGGGATCCCAATTTTCCTGTAACTCAATTCATCAGTATCTCTATTTCCAAAACCCGCATAGAACGGATTATAGTCAGATGGGAAGAGTTTTTTGATATCCTGCAAAGAATGAAATACGAGAAATTATACAAACAAAAATTGGAAAGAAGGATTGAAGTGGCAGTTATAATCATTTCAACTGTAATGAATTCTGGACTATTGATATTTACCTCCAAACAAGCAATCTTGAATTCATGAGGTGCTCTTCTTATCACTGCCATCAGCATACAGGGAATAGCAAACAAAAAATCAATCAGAGAATGGAATGAGAATTCAAAAAGGAAAAAGGCACAAAAAGAGGGTAGCCTGTACATCATGCACAAAATAGATGCAAGTCTGAAGAAATTTGGCAGAGATGATATGGGGTGAAAATTACAAGGAAAACCATATTCTTCATGGAAGGAGTTAACACAATGATGAATGGACAAGGTAGCAATGTGTGGCCTCCACGCAACAATGACAAATCAAGGCTGACATGCAGATCTATAACTATTTCAGTTGCCAATGAGAGGGGGATTAAACATAAAAAACCTCATTCCATGGACACTTTATATTATAACCATAGCACTTGATTTTTACAAGGTTCATTCAAAGTTGGCCTAGCAGCACTCAAACCTGTTTACGGCTAAATTAAACAAAATTCTCATCATCACCAAAGCTATCTTTGATGGATCCTTTCTTCCTTTTCTTTTTCAGATTCTTTTTTATTCTCAAAACGGATGCAACTAGAAGGGGAAAAGACGGTGTGTGTGTGTTGTCAAGAATATCAAAGATGCTTTCAGAGTATTCCAAATGTTCCCATGAACTACAAAACAGCTTGGAAAAGAAATAAAAATAAAAACCGTAGCATCAGAAAAGATACTGCTAAAGCAGTTCAAGGCAAGCAAATAACTATGCAAAAAGAAAGGACCTCACCTTCACGGTAAAGCGAGGGAAATAATCCATCTGGTGAAATAACAACAGGTCCATTGGGTAATGCTTTTCCATCCTAACAAAATAAATGAGATTAATTCAGCTTTTGCTATCCTATTAACATAATAGCAACAGCATAAGGATGCAAGCCCCAGTTTTCAGAACATGAGAGATCAACTAAGCCAGTAGGGGAGCTAAATAGAGAGAACAGTGGGCCACGGATATGAATCAGGCAGTCTAATATACCAAACAACCCAATTATAATTTTTCAGGCTGGAATTCATGCCTGACTATTTATTAGAACAAGACTGTTGAACTATAGTTGATCCTATGATACTACAAATTCTTCATTTCAGTGTCAACCATCTTACCAACCAATGGATGGTCAGTACTGGGAGCAAGGGATGCCATCTTAATGATACTATATGAGTATACCAAAAAACGGATCATTTAAGTTATTAAGTACCTGCTTCAGGTTGAGCAAAAAACTTCTGGTTAGGTATGCCTGAACAATAGCACGTGCACTTAGAAACAGTAGCTGATATCCATTTTCCTGTAGTGTGCAAAAAATTCAAATTGATGTCAATCTACTCCTACCAAACCATTTTCTTCTAAATACATGAAACATAACTCAGCTATCTATTTACTTCATGGAATAAGATACAAGATCAGGGAAGACATACCTTAATTGCTGAAAAAAGTTTTGCTACACCAGACTGAGTCCAATCCTTTCCGACCAAAGGCATAAACTGACCTAAAACATCAGACCTGAAAGAAATGCATCAACATAATTCATGAATCTCATCAATATTACTATTATACAAAGCATCAACATCATCACTAAGAATGTTCTCTTTTTTATTTTTTCCGCGTAAAACATTGACAAAATGCTCATGATTGTTCTACATCAAACGATCATCATGGACAAAGGTTTCTTGTCCCAATAAAATATGATTTCCCCACTCATTCTAGTTCGAGTGGCAAGAAAGACACTAGAATTTACTTTGTAGTTGTCAATGAAGAAATTAGGTCACTCACTTAGTAATTGTCCCATCAACGTCTGAAATTACAATTCGAGCATTCCACTTCCACAAGTATATATGAGCATCAACCTGTTTATGAACATGACTCAGTCATTAAAAGTATATAAGTTTAGATAAATAAACAAATCACAATCTATCATCTTTATCTAAAAAATTTAATAACAGATGATAAGCAAACCTGTTGTGTTCCTAGAACCCTGGTGGAGAAACTGAAAGTTACCATATTTTGACCCTCTTTTAAATTCAAAGATGCTATCTGTTCACTAGTTGGAACATTTGTCCTAATAATTTGCTTGTGAGAAGACTCAATATTGTTGCCATCAGATGTTGGAGTTTCTGGTAAGTTCTGTAAACCAGGTTCAGAATCAACAAATATCTCTTCACTTGATGAATTACTGCTGGTGTGCTCAAGTGTTTTAACCCTTCTAAATGGATTAGGCCAGAGCCTCCATCTGTGTTCAGATGGAGTGGAAGTAAGTCCAGATTCATCATCCCTAGACTTTTGTGCATCCTCCTGCTCCACAGGAATTGCATCCTTTGGTTCAACAGGCAATTCTAGACCAAATGCAGCCATTCCAAGAACAATAGGAGCAGCTTTTTCCCATGACAAGTACCTTTCTCTAAATCTGATGACTAAGTTTTCATTCTTAATTAAAAATTCTGAATTGCTTCTGAATTCATCTTCAGATATGCGATGTGAATCAAAGGCTTCAGCTGCAGCATCCAAACCCATCCCTGAGTGAAGTTCATTCCCGCAGAGTGAGATCTCAAACCCTGCAAAAATAAAATGAATGAATAGAAAATTAGTAATCAACAAGTATCAATCAATGTACAAGTGTCCATGAGTACTGTTAGAGCTTAAATATTATTGTTAAGCCTTAATTATAGTTTAAGTTTTTGGGTCAAGTGGTAATTTAACAATTACAATTAAAGCCAGCATGAGGTTCTTACTTATGCCTAGAGAAGTTAGTATTCCTTCACCGGAAGTTGTTCTTTGTGGTTCCACACTCTTGCTTTTACTGCATTCATCTTCATGTACAGCTATCTGTGAACTATCATTCAATACTTCAACTGCTAAGGATGTATCACATTGCCTATCCTTCCACTCTGCCTCATTAGTACTAGAATCGATACCTTTACTTGCAGAATCAATTTTTCCTGTATCCAACGCCATATTTCCAACCAAATCTCCATTAACACGCACATCTGGAGATAAGCTATCGTCAATTGTACATGCAACACCATCATCAGCAGCTTCATTAACTTCTAGATGACTTTCAAGAGAAATATCATAAGAATTCTGAACCTCCAATGAAGTACCCATCTCTTCTAAATCAGCACTCTCAACATCTTTTGCCAATTCAGTTAGCTCTAAACAGCTCCTAAAAACATCTTCCTTCTTAATCTTGGAAGACTCACTACCTAAGTTAGGATCTCCTTCCTTGATAGAAATGCTTTGAGTTTCATGACCTTGACATAAGTGTTCCCCTTCTCCTTCACAAACTTCCAGGTGGTGCCCAGAAGCAATCTCATCATTGATACCGCAAACACTATCATAAGCAATTTTAGGTGTAGATGAATCCAACTTACTAATATAATCATCAGGCCAGGCCTTATCACTTGAACTAAACTCGCCATTGCCCTTACAAAACTCAGGCTCTTCACCTGGGCCCAAATGAAATTGAGGCATACTCAGTTGCACATTCTCAGTAGACTGTTCTGATGCTGCAACGGGGGCTGTCAGTACATGACCATCAACACTAAACAAAATAACTTCTGACTCCGAACCCTGTGGTTCCTGATAATGCTCACCATCTAAACTATCATATCGATTAGACCCATAATCTGATATCGGAACTGAACCATCCAAAGAGATTTGCTCATCTTGAAATTCATAAAACCTCCTGTCACTGTCGGATTCAGTCCTCTGAAGACTGTCTGCACCAGAAGAATCACACTCATCTCGCAACAAAGCCACCCCAGAATCAGAGACACTATGTTCAAGTCTGCAAACATCCACAACGTTTCTATTATCACCATTACTATCACCAAAATGCTTATCATCAGGTGAAACCTCCATGTTGCCCGTTGCATCACTACTTTCACCAGAATCAACCTCCCTAATGAAATATGCTTCTCCAGAATTATCAAGACACATATGAAAATTAGCTTCAACGCCATTGACACTTATGCGGACAAATTTCTCAGCCCCTTTCAGAACACCCTGAAATTTACCAAACCGGACATACCAAGGTGCGCTTCGAAAAGTCCCATCTTGCTGCTGAACTACAATCACATCAACAGCACCACCAAAGGGATGAAATGGGGTGGCAACAGAGTATACGCCTTTCGAAATTAGGCTCCCAACTCTGCCCACCACATTCATTTCATCAATCTATCAATAATCTCAACAAAATTCAACGAAAATCAACTAGACCCCTGCTCAGAAATCAATATCTTTCTAATCTTCGTTTTAATCAAATATCCCCAAAAAGAAACTAGCTTCTCCAAAACTCAAAGGCTCTTATTCTGTAAGTATCTGCATTGAATTCAAAGTCAAGATAAATACGCATAAACGAAACAAATGCAATACAACACAGGCAGTAACAGAATTGAAATTAATGCAATTCAACCCCATTTGGTAGCTAAGAAAAGAAACCTTGTAAAATTGAAGCAGCCATTCCACCAGCAATCAACCAAATTCGAAAAACAACTAACACTAAAAAGCAGTCAAAGAATTTCACACAGGATTCCGTCATTTCAATCATTTTCGTAGATTTTCTCAGCAACCAAACAAGAAGAAAGCAATAAGTTGGCAATCAATTTCTCAAACTTAACAGACGAAAAGCAACTAGAGGCGGTTAAACTTACAGATTCAAAAATCGATTAAAAAGACGACGGAACTAACCTCGCAGCTGAAAGAAAAAATCAAAATAACTATATCTCTCTCTTCTATTCTTTGTCTTCTTCAAAGCACTTTGATTCCGTTGAATTTTCAATTTCTGTGTTTCGCGTGTTATAGATTCTCGGCAGTTAATAATATTCTTGGATGCTTCGAAATTTGGAATTTTCCAAGGCTTGTTTGGAAAACAAAAAATAAAAATAAAAAAGAAACACAAGAGTCAGAAGCAGAAATCTTTCAATGTCTTCAAATAAATAGGTAATCCTCAAATGGGAATACACAATCAGTCCTGTGAATTTACCATAATGCATAAATACCTTGACGGTGATGTGTGAATGTTGACTTCAGGGTTTGGGGTTTTCGGGGATTTCGGTTGACTGTCGTGTGAATTAGAGGCTTTCGTTTCGAATGGACGGAACCGGGTCACCACCTCGTCATGGTCTTGTCTAGAAGTGAACAAAATTTAATTAATTAAATTCCTAAGAAATACTAGGAAGCTCAAATGACTGAAATGCCCCTTTTATTTAGTTCTAAATTTTAAGGTTTTTTTATTTTATTTTCTTTAAAACTAATAAATGGGTAATTATTTCTATTAATACTTTTCTAAGAAATTTTGTTTCTTTATTTGTATATGGAATGTGTTATTCAAAAAAAACCTCATGGGTGATTTTATTTATATAAAGTTTGAATCAGTCATTCAAGTGTTTGTTTTGTTGGTATAATTTCATCTAAAACTCAATTGAAATTTTTAAAATCAATTTTGTAGAATCCTACCAAGGACATGAATTTTTTAGCAACAAATAATATTTTAAAATGAACATAAAAGTTGCGTTCCCACCAATTTACTAGCTTTTAAAAATTTTATTAGACCCGTTTTCGTAATTTTGATTTATGATAGATTGTACACGCGTCCCCCGTGTGTTAAATGCGAGGGCATTTTGGTTTTGGAGACGGAGAAGAAGACGCGAATTGTTTCAGAATTAAGAAATCTGATCGGGCTGGCTGGCAGGCAGGGTCTTGAAATGTGATTTTCGCGAGTAGCTACAACTACAAAGTTCTGGTAAAAGAAAAAGGTTACGTGCACGTGTTGCTCATGTGCGTTTCCGTTCTGACATTGTCTACGTATCTTAACTAGATTGGTTTGTTCCCTTTTGTCCACATCCAGACGCTTACGTATTTAGTAATTCTATATGTTGAAATAGAATTTTGATAATTATTTTGGATGAATTATGACTTTTATTTAGGGGTAAATATATAGACACCCCGAATGTTTAGTCTAAATAATTATTTACCTCTATTATTCATAAAGTAATATAAAGATCCCTATTTTGATATTTTAAGTAACATTAAGACCTTATTTTTATGTGTCAAGACCTCCATATTTTTCAATTCTGAGGGTGTCTATGTTACTTTATGAATAACATGAATGAGTTTTTACTTAGACTAAATTTTAGGGATGTTTATGTATTTATCCCCTTTTATTTAACAACTTTAAATGCCTATAACTATGGCTTTGTGGTCCTATTAATGTGATAAATGCTTATATTCGAAAAGTCTACTTCAAGTTGTTGGCAAGTATAACACCAGACTCACTTACGGCTGAGTTCACCGGCGACTTAAAATATATGGACGATGGCAGCTTCTTGGGCTTGGCGCTTGCTGATGCCCAACTTAGGACCTAGCCCAAGGCCTAACAAAAAAGTACAGCACGCACAATATCACCAAATCCACATGCAATATAAAACATTAGAGGCCTATTAACCTGGAACGTTAATGTAAGGCTGAAAATACAACATGCAATACCCAATTCAAATTGGATACAAAGTTAACTCGTTCAGCATGAAATGGGCAATTCAACATGCATAAGTTGGGCTTCAATCCAATTTATCTGTTACTATTGAAGCCCCAATTATTTTATTAATAAACTCCACTTCTTATTTATGTAAGGATAAAATTGTAAAATCTTATAAACAAAATAATTTTAATTATGATAAAAACAAACATTATAATTCACTTACAAAATTTGTATTGGTTGAGAGGCCTTTAATGGAATTAATGAGTTTCAAGCATTTTTGTTAACAAAAGATTACGAGAAGTGAATATATAATTGATATTAAGAAAAATAGAAACAATATAATCTCTTAAAAAATAAACAACAATGAAAGAAACTGAATTAACAAATTGAGTTATAGAAACAAATTATTTTTACCTTCTTTTTTTTCAAAAAATTCAAATGACAACCCTACTTTTAACAACCGTTATCAAGAACACCCTCTGATAGTGGCAAACCCCTGTCAGATTGTATAGATGACTGTTTAGCCCTTCATTACACAGATTAAAGAAAAAATAATATAATATTTAAAGTTAGAATAATAATAAAATATGTTACAACTTTTTAAAAAACAGATATACTTTTTGTTGCCAAGACTGCCCCTACTTGTTTAACTTATTTTCAATACTTGCATGAATGGTCCAGGTATTAACCTTTGACCAAATTGCCTAACAACAATACTGCTTATCACCAAACGTCTTTTAATAGAATCATTGCAGAGTTTACCAAAAAAAAATAAAGGAAAGTTATTTAATTCTCTACGAGTGCAAAGCTAATATATGATACAGATTTAGTTATCCATGGCTTCAAACAACAATGAAAATCATCAATACTCCCATGTGTATGGTTCGCAAGAGATTTGGGAAAAGTGTTCGATCCAGGAAATCTACACTAGTGCTTGATGAACACATGAAGTTGAGAATTACTTCTTAAATGTTGAAATGAGTTGATAATTGGGAATCCAAACTTCACTAGCTGCTCACAGTAGAACTGGATTTCCTCTTTTTAAGACCTCGAACTTCATTCAACTGTGAACGAAAACAATATAAAAAATGTTGATCATTTCATCGGTATTGTTGATCCTCTGATAATTAAGTTAACGAAACTATCAAATAACATAATCACTTTTTCTTCCTATTAAATGGACTTATGTATTAAAAAGAGTAGGAATTCAGTTCTAAAATCAGCCCTCTTCTTATTGAAAAGGTACTCTATTTATAAAACAGTTCACACATACCTTCATGATTTTGTGGATTCTTTTATCACTGTCATCTTGTCAAAACCGTTTACATGTATGGATATTGACCAATATGAATGAGTCATATCGACTGCCAGATGTCATTTTGTCATTTGATCCACTTATTTAAAAAAAGATGCTTACTCACACTTTTTCCATGATCCTGCATGATTCTGCTTAATAGTAGTAGTGCTCGGTTTGAATTTATCAATCTCTCGTGTCTTCAGTTGGTTTAGTAGGTGGAAGGCTGATCAGAAATCTAGATTCTTCCAGGACGGTAATGGCAACCTTTGAGAGTGTTGTTCTCATGATATATGGCAGTTTTAAGAAACCAATTCCCACCAGCAATCACCACAAAATCAAAGTTCTTGTATTTTTCTGTCCATTTTGTATCAATTTGATCAAGACGAAGGTAGATTTCCGATGAGGAGACCCCGTTGATGTCTTAAAAAAAAATCAGCTTTCAATATGAATGGGCTCCAAACTACAGAAAGGGTAATGTTGTGAGGGGGAAAATGCCCTCTTTTTTATTTCTATCTATATTTCTCATCATGGTAAATATCAACAGACTGCTCCACCTGAGGCACATAACAGCTGAAATTCGATCAATTACCCTAGGACCAAATKTTTTAAGACTCATAGCATAGAGCAACAGAAACAGAACACAAGAAGAATAATTGCAGAGAGCTAGATTGCCATGTCAGGTTATTGTAGATCATATTGTGTATCCACCACAACTTCAGGAAACGAGTGATTGTGGTTTCTATGTGGGTCCTAGATCCAAGGATCAAATTTGAAGAAATAAAAACCTGTCCCTCTACCACATTTGTACAAATAGAGATCTAGCACGAAGTGTGATGCTAAGTAACTTACCAACTGAATTGCAGTCTTCTGAATAAATGACATGTACATTTGAACCACAAATAATTGCTTCACGTCTTCAAAGTGGCCAAGAAGGGGTTTGAGGGAGGGAGAGGATAACCCTTCATAGCTAATGATGCAACAACAGAAAGAAAAACTAAATAAATAAAAGATGCATAATCACTTAGGCAACAATGAGAAACTTTTATCTATCATCAATCACTTTTCTAGAAAAGACATAAAACTTGAAACAAAAATTAAGAACTTTCACATAGATGGTAGGTAAACCAGCCCGGAAAAGACTTCATTACCTAAGACTTAACAAGCAGTTGTCTAACCGTAAAAGTGGCAGCTGTTCTCCATTAATTAAATCAAACTTAATGATTAAATTAACAATCTCCAAATGAGCAAGCACAACAAGGAAGAAAATTAAAATGGAAGACCGATCTCACAAACGCAAGCCGTTGACTTCTAAACCTGTATTTTTATTTGATTTACAAACGCAATAGAAAGTTGGAGAGCTCCTGGCAATCTCAGTTCGAACCTGGACATAGATATAGAGTTTCAATATCAGTAAAATGTTTCATAGATATAGAGTTTGCAGCATTACAAGAATAAAAATCTTTTAATTAATTAGTTGTAAATGTAATAAAATTTTCAAATCTATCCTCAATCATAATAAGTGACCATCTAAAATATCAAGTGGAGGAAAAAATAAATTCATGTTATGGATTAGGGCTATTGAGAAAACCTAAATTATTGAAATTTTCAGAGGTTAATAAATGGGTCAATGAATTTGGCGTTAGAAAATTGTCTTGTGATTCCAAACGCCTGAACCATTTTCTGCATTGTATATATATAAACAAGGACTGAAAAACTGCAAAAACAGCATGGACTTGTCAAAGGCGGTGATAGACTCAGCAATCTACCAGAATCCATCATTCATCACATATTTTCATTCCTTTAAACCAGTGATGTGATCAGAGGAAGCCCTGTTTCAAGAAAATAGAGGTACTCATGGATTTCAATGCCTTACTTGAACTTCTATATTGACGAAGTTTGGTCAAACCCACGTGGGAGACGGTCTAATGAAACAATCAACGGAAAATTCAATGATTTTGTTAACTGGGTTCTTTTGTCACAGAATTGGTCAACTAGTATTCGACGCTTTCGTCTGTGTTTTAATTCTTCTCCGAATGATTATACACTTGATAGATGGATCAATGTTGCGGATCGGAGAAACGTGGAGGAACTTGATCTGAATATTGTAACTTTGGATGCGCCAATTCAGTTGTCACATTCCCTTTTGACGATCGATTCATTGGTGGTACTGAAGTTGGAATTCAGCCTCCATCGTGTTCTAAAGCTGCCTACTTTTCTGGGTTTTAGCCTGCTCAAATCTCTTGATCTAACTAAAATTGAGTTATCTGATTACATTTTGCTGCAAAATTCTATTTCAAGTTATATCTTTCTCGAGAATTTGCATTTTGCGAGCTTGTAGTTTTCGAGATTTTAAGATTCTTTACATTTCTTCTCCTATTTTGAAGAAGCTGACTATTGTTAGTGATAACAATGGTTCAAGCAACTGTGAGGTTAACGTTGCCTGCCGGCATCTTCTGTCTTTTAATTTGCCCGCAACTCTTTACAGAACGTTTTCATTTACGTATTAAGTGACGCAAAGCTCTTAGCAGTTACGAAATGTGGTTATGTTATTAGTAAAATTCTCTAAGGACTTTGCAACACTAAAGTTGAGACTATCACTGGTCTTTT
>JANKKB010001438.1:0-34655 GCA_026225775.1 Bursera palmeri
CACCTCCATGTTAGGCACCTCCACAATTAATTAAGTTAGGCACCTCCATGTTAGGCACCTTCATAATTAATTAAGTTAGACACCTCTTTGTTAGGCACCTCCAAGTTAAGTACCTCCATAATTACTTGACACAATGGTCGGTAGAAGGGTTCTCATGTCTGCAACTGTTTTGTATGGCACACTATAAATGCTTGTTTTTCTGTTATAACTTAACTTGTTTTGTTTAGGAGTTATACACTCTTAATTTCCATGAATAGGCTTTGTAAAATAAAAATGAAAACTACCTGACACTTGGAAAATTTCATGTCTTGTTCTGGGTATTCTCAGAATCAAAAAACTTAAATTATCCACACCCTACATCAAAGTTGCTACGCTTCACCATAATGTTTAGGGCACAAAAGCCATTGACATTTGAAATGCCTATTTTCGATAGAGGCAGTTTCTGATGGACCCAAATTTTTTATCGTTTAAGTTTTCATTGGTAGGTGAATGTTTAATGCTTGCATAGGGTAGTCAATTCCAAGGTTGAAATGGAACTCAACATGAGATCACATTTTCATTCAAGTTAATATTTACTTGAAAGCATATTTACAATAACATTTCCTGAAACGGAGAATGAACAGGGTAGCCAAGAGAGAAAGCAGCATTCCGTTACTTGCTACAATGCTACTTCTGTTTTGAACGATTCGAAGATCTGCTTGTTCACTGGATTGCTCCAGTTGTAACCACTATTTGGCAGCCCAAATATCAATATGTAGCCTCCGCTGATTAGTAGTAGTCAAAAAATTTATTCAGCAAGCCTATTAGTTAAAGCACATTAAGCTGTCAATGAATTCTAAATCATTAGAATTACCAGACACAAATGGACATGGCAATATGAATGTATTGCAAATTTACAAATATGGTGGCTTAGCATAATTTGCCCCAGGCTTAGGCTAAAAGCTATTCCAGAGATGTAGAATTTTACCAATTAGATGTGTTTATTTATGTCTTTTCAAGCAATATGACTAGTCTAGGCTTGGCTTATTTAGTCTTCAGCCTCTGAAGAAGACAGGAACCATGTTCCTGATGTTCCAAGAAACAAGGATCCTGTTTAGCTCGGTTATCATCACCCTGGTAGTACGGAATGTGACTTATATATGCAGAACTTGAATACCTCCCAATTAAATAATACGTTTCTTTTCATCATTCCTTAATGGCTTCTAATTAGCAGTACGTTAGCAAGTGATGACCGATATACACAATCCAAAACAAGTATGTAAATTAGTAAATATACTATAGAGAGTAAACAGTACAATATTAAAGCATAATCCTGGTGTCTAGAAGTAATACATATGCAACGCTTTGCTTTTTAATCGTATAACAAGTGTAGTGTAAAAGTAAAATACTAGTGAGGAATTGCCAAAAGTGCTTGTGATTGCTTTTCATAGCGGAAATTGTTTGCCTTAGAGTCATCTGCTGACCAAATAAAGATACCGTTAAGTTGATTCTGACTCCTCAGCTTACTGCAGGCAGTGAAGAAGCCATCATCTGGTGCTAGACCGCCACTTCCATTACTAATAAAACTGACCAAGACCTTGCCACCATCATAATTGGAACTCTGAGTCTGGAAGTAATTCATAAATTGAGAAACAGTTGTTCCTTGATCATATGCATAAAATTGGAAGTTCACATAATCTATGAGGTGACCATAACTCTTCCACAAGGCCAAGTAATGGCTTTGAACTTGGTCATCATCGAATGGAGCTATAGAAGCAGAGGAGATCACTCCATCGTTCTTCAGAGTCTTTATAAGGCGCCCAATGCACTCAGAAAAAGTATCAGGATCAGCATTGAAGTGTTCGTAATCGATGTCGATTCCATCTAAGTTGTACTGTTGAATGATGCTTGTGAGTGAAGAAACAGCATTCGAAACCCAAGAATCAACCGAGGAAGGGTTGAAGTACGCATAGCCATTGCTCACACTGTCTCCTCCAAGGCTAAGTGCAACTTTGACATTATTGTGGCGACTCTTGATGGAAGAAACTTGTGAGGGGCCAAGATTATCAGAGTCCCAGAAGATGTTGAATTTTCCGTTAGTGGGTGAGGGAGAGCTTGAGGTGTCATAGTCAATGGCAAAGGAGAGAATGAAGTGGAATTCGACATTCGTGTTAATTGGAACATCTGTGAACTTAACATTGTTGAACTCAGCTCCTATATATTCTCTGAAGAGGTTTGAATTTTTTGGTGCTGCAGCTTGGATTGATGCTGCATTATTACAGGGGAAAAGAGCTTGAAGAATGAGAAGGGTGATGATCAAAACCTTAAAGAGCTCCATTACCATTGACGAGTTGATTAATTTGTGCTGTTGCCTATCGGTGAAATGTACTGCCCTATTAGATGATGTTATATAGTGTAGTAAATTTGAAGATGAGACAAATAAGGAAGAAAAAGTATTAGTTAATATCGTAGTGTGCCGTCCCGGTAGTTTAATGTAAGAAACTTAATTATTCTACTTGATTAATCAAGTCAAAGAAAATCTATCAAACAATTGATGGTTCAAAATAAGAGATAGGATGAGGTTTATGTATATTCTAGAAACTTGTTCTTCTCTATTATGTAACAGCGAAGACCAATGGATCCGATGTTTCCATAAAGACATTTGTTTTGTCTTCAACATGGAATAAAAAACTGGCGATAGTATATACATATATACTATATTTTTTGGCCATTCATTTTATGCTCTAATATTGTCTGCTTCTCCTATCTGGGTAGAGACACCTTGAATTGTACCTCAACTTATGTTTTTGGGCAAAGTGAAAGTGAGTTTTTATCAGATTTTGTCTTCCAGGGAAGGGGCAGCAATTGTTGGGGCTAATTTCCTGTCAGGGCAAGTCTCTGGCTATATGATTTTGACCAATCAACCAAGTTAGCATTTATATTATGTTGGAGAATGGTAAAATTATTGCCGGCCTGAGGCATGGAAATATATATAACAGTGTTGTAATTTCAAGATGTGGAAACACATCACGTACAGTTGACCTTGTTATGTATCATTTGTCCATTACTGTTTTCTGACATATTTGTGCAGGAAAAATCTATATAGCAGGTAACAGGTTCCTGTCAGTACAATCATCAGAAAGACATAACAGAGCCATGAAAAAGGAAGCAAACGTATTAAATTTCTTCTTTAGCTATAGAAAAATAATACGCAAACTAGTATGAGATCAACAATATCTTCTAAGAATGAGACATACAATAGATATTAAGCAGATGATGGCAAAAACGATACGTATTGATAAGGGGTAACTTTGGTTGCAGCATCAGGATTTGTCTCTTTTGCATACCTAGCATGAATTTTAGAAAAAATGGTTTGCTTTTAGAATCTTATTTCTGACTTTTATGTCTTCCGTTGAAGCTTTCTTCATTTTCGGTAATATTCTGCCAAAGCATCCATAAAGCTTTGTAAACGAATTTGGTCTTCAGATTAATTATAGCTATGAAATATAGTACCAGGAATTAATTATTTTGAGAAATATCGATGTTAATAAACTATTTGATCCAAAAACTTAAGTCTTTTATTTGAAGCAGAATCAGGAAATCAGTTTGTTGTATAGACGCGAGCGTATTATTAAGAAGCATTCTCTTATTTGATATAACAGTAATTTAAGAACTCATTTGTACATATATATGTTAAGAAATCATTTGACCAAAACATTTAGTTACTGTAAAACATGAATTTGATTTTAAGTTCTAAAATATGAATCGGATCCAGAAATAATCATGACTTTGAAAATTGTCCATTGGATATGTAAGACGGAACCATGAGGATGAGAGGAGGAATGGAAGCTTTTGATTTGATACTATTTTAAGAAATCATTTGAATAAAAAGTTTAAACTATCAAGTAAATGTCCGATATTAATATTGGAGTCCAACAATATAGATGAAAACAAATAACACAACGATCTGGTATTAGTTTTACATGACACAACAGTATCTAAAACATGTAACCGAAACTTGATGCAAAAGTTGACTTGATCTTACCATTGTCTAGCGGTGACCTGCTAGGATTGTTTGAGATTGCTTCTCATAGCGGAAACCATTTGCCTTAGAGTCATCTGCAGACCAAACAAAGATACCATGAAGTTGTTTCTGACTCTTGAGTCTCTTGCAGGCTGTAAAGAAGCCATCATCTGGTGACAAACCCTTGCTGCCATCACTGATAAAGCTCACCAAGACCTTGCCACCCTTATAGTTAGAGCTCTGAGTCTTGAAGTAGTTCATAAACTGAGATACAGTGGTTCCCTGATCATATGCATAGAATTGGAAGTTGACATAGTCTATGAGGTGACTGTAACTCTTCCACAAGGCCAAGTAATGGTTTTGAACTTCTTCATCATCATAGGGAGCAATTGAAGCAAATGAGATAACTTTATTTCTTTTGAGGGTTGCTATGAGCTTTCCAATGCATTGAGAAAAGGTCTGAGGATCAGCTTTAAAGTGTTCATAATCAATATCTATTCCATCCAAATTATACTTTTTGATGATTTGTGTTAAAGAAGAAACAGCATTTGATACCCATGTATCTACAGAGGAAGGATTGAAGTAAGCAAAAAGATTTGACACAGTATCCCCACCAAGGCTCAAGGCTACTTTAACATTTGAATGTCGACTCTTGATGGAAGAAACTTGGGATGGACTAAGATTATCAGAGTCCCAAAAGACGTTGAATTTGCCGTTAGTGGGAGAGGGAGTACTTGAGGCATCATAGTCAATGGCAAAGGAGAGAATGAAGTGGAAATCTACATTAGGGTTAATTGGAACATCAGTGAATCTGACATTCTTGAATTGTGCTCCTATGTATTCTCTGAATAATTTTGAGTTTGTAGGAACCACTTGGGTTGATTTGTTGCAGCGTAAAAGAGCTTGAACTATGATAAGGGTGAGGAAAAGCTTGGAGAGCTTCATTGATGCTAAGTGTTTGAGTTTCTGCAGTAGGCTATCAATGAAAATAGAAGGTAATGAATATGGACAGAGCTAGCAACCTAGGAAAAGTTTATCTAGGCAAGGCGAGTCGCGTTGTCCTATGAGTATGACCAATCAACCATATCTTAGTGCTATGACTGAGAAATATCTAATGAGCAGCTAGCCATAGAAATATTGAGATTACTACCCCTGTTTCGGCCTAGGATGATAAATCTAATTTGTGGGTGAAGTAAACCATTTATGATTCTGAACGGCAGTTGACCGGTAAAGATTTTTGTATTATCTTACTAGTCCAACAGGAGCACTATAAGCCGCCCATGTGGACTGATCATTATATTATTCAGTGGAGTGGTGTTTGTCTTTCTACTCCAATTGCTTTCTCCGATGAGGTTTACTTTTTGTTCGTAGGAATGGACTGTCAGCCCCACTAGATAATGATTTTGCGTAATTAATGCCATATTGAATGTGCCTGTTAAGTCAAATTTAATCAAAAGATTTTATAATGTCTAGTCTACTAGCTAGTCTTCTAGAGCAAGAGAGAGTGAATTTTCTCTGTAATCTGTGCCGCAAGATGGAAAACAATGAACAAGTTTAACGTACATTAGCTCAGTCAATACGTCCATAACGAGTAGGAATTATTGATCAAAGATGTATAATTGCAGCTTGACGCCAAGGCAGATTGCCCCGAGATTCTGAAAGGCCAACAAGGTTGCAAGACTTGGTAGAAATAAACTTTCCCTTGACATATTTTGCTCCAAATAAGGAAACAAATCACAAGATCTCAACAAAATTTAATTATCCGTAACTTGGCAAAGAAACCATGTTGTTTACAGTTGTTTGATTCTGCAACTTTAGCTCCAGCAGAATGCTGAACCGGCGATTTGTATAAGATGGTGTTGAATGAATGAAATTACTGCTAATTGTGAAAGCAAAAATGAAGTTGAATTTCGCATATTCCAGAAAGAGGCTTGAGTTTTGGTACTGCTAATTAATGCAACCATCATTCAAGTGGCACCACAACGTAGCCCCCCCGAAGGGCGCTATTGGTGGGAAATTGAAACAATAGAGAACAGGCAACAGGGACAGGGATTGGACAGCATCATTCAGCTGCTTGCCTTGAAGGTCGAATATTGCCGCAATCCGGTGGCCCATTGACTATTAGTTGGTTGCTTGTAACATGTGATCCTTAACTAGGACTTGTTCCTTTCCAAGGAGAAATTTTTCAGATGCTAGCCTTGTACTGAGAATCGCTAAACTAAACAACTTTAGCTACTAAACATCGAATTCTATTACCTTGATATGTGATATACAACAATTTATCCAAGTTTAACTAAAAATTTTAAGCTTGAAAAGAAAGAAAAGATTCTAGTTCGGAAACTTATTGAGGTATAAAGAGCAGGACATGATCCATACAGAAATAAGGCCCATAGACAATATGATTAGGCTGCAAATAAATCTTGAGATCTCTTAGACTAATCTACAAATTAATTATTGTACAAGTGGTTGTTAGATACTAACAAAATCCTAAGCTGCTGTTATTAGTCAGCTTTTTTGCTCTTCTCACATTAGAATCCATCTGGGCTTATGACAATAAATGTTTTGTATCTGATGTTCCAATAAGCACAATGATGAAAAGTTATTGAATCTCAGGAGCGAGAAGTTTATATTCTACAAGTATATAAAATAAAAACATTCATGGCCGGGAATAGAAATGAAAAATAGATATATATACCTCTTGTAGTTGTAGTATAATTAACGTTACTGCACATGCAGAAGAAGTTCCAGAGCTACCTACCGTTCAACAAACAAAAATGCAATATGATTCTCTCTAATGCTCACAAACAAACAGCTACTTGTTGTTTATCCACATGTTATCTTTATTTTCCAAAAAAGTGGGGCAACTGAGATAATTGAAGTTTGATCCTTAATTCTGTACAACTGAGATAATTGAAGCGTTGGAATATTGAAACTTTTGATGTAATTCTTTGATGAAGGCCTGAGTCTGCATTTTTTTGTTTTTAGCCTTTCCCAAAAGGTTCACACCCCTAACCTTTTCTTACTATGCGATGTGAGATTTTGAACTGAAAATCAAACTTCTTCATTCCCATCTTAGATACTTTATGTTATGCACGTATTTGGTGTTGTAAGCTACAATGACATTCAAGGTCATTTCTTGTTTGCTTATCATCTAATTCATCTTGAAATCAAAGACAAAGTGATATTCCTGAAGGATGATGTAATCAGATCACTTGACCCAGTAACATGGGTAACCATCATCACCTGATGTGCTGTCCAGAAAGCTTAGGTTCTTCAGATATTAAAAAGAAAAAAAGGGTAACATGGGTCCATTTCTCTTTTCCCTTACAAGCAATCACAATATATTTATGCTACTTACTCTTACCGCATTAGTTTCTCCTAAAGCAAAACTAAACTGCATGCACCTACTTTTTCTTGTTTTTCTTGTGTTATCGATTGATTCTCTTTTCTTTTGATTACTTTTTTATAAATTCGTTGAACAAATAAAGCAAGCTCCGGCTCTGCAGCTGCTGCTACCCACCCATATGAGCCCTCCTGCACTCACTTACAATGAACCGTACGAAAACAAACATAAATGGCCATTTAATCATGTAACACACCAATCTGGCCCATGAGTCCAACTCCAAAACTCTTAATGGACCCAGGCTTAGTCCTTCCGATTGACACGTGCACCCATTTTCATCTAGAAATCCCACTCTCCATATTTCTCACCCTTCACAACTACTGCAAAAATTTATGGAAAAAGTAACCTAAATTAGGTAGATATTTTAAAATTTAACAAACCTTAATTTTTTTATTCCCTAGTTAAGACACATTGAAAGAATAAGTTAATAACTTTGACGAGTTAATGAGTGTTTTGCTAATCAAGTATGATAATTCGAATACATATCAAAAGGTCACCAAATTTTAAAAGTACAATTTATCTAAGATGACAAACTAGTAAAAGCGTTTGTCATTTAACCTGTTTAATAATCTATTCTATAATTGTTTTTATTCTTAAGTTTATGCTTAATTAGATAATTAAAGAAAATATTAGATTTGTTAAAAACAAAAGAACTCACTCGGTTTGACTATTATCGTAAATTACTTAAGAAATTTTTGGATAATGTTTAGAATAGAATCATTCATTAATCACATATTTCAATTGAAGTGAGATCCTTTTATGTTTTATGTGATTTGTTTTATTTTTTGTCATTTAAATGACAAATAATCGGCAGCTCTGGTGATTCCATCTTGACTAGTTAATCCACTCAAAAGATGCATTGATTTGGACTCCTACTTACCCTTTGACTCATCTTCTAGACTTGCAGGCTCAATGATTATTCACTTCAGCCCAGGCAAGCTCAAGCAGTACTTCTAGCTACTTGGATTTCATCCCACCAACTAACAGCTTTGTATGGTTAACTAGCCAGCATTCTGATTTTGGTAGGTGTACAAATATTGCAAATTGGACAACTGTAAACATAGTTTCATGGCAGCAATAATCAATAACTCTTTCAATCTGAAAAGGGTCTGTAGCCTAGTTAAGGAATGAACAAGAAGTGAAGCATACGCAGCATATACATAGAGTATGTTCCAAGTAACATGTACAGTACTTCCACATTCTCTTTGGTATTCTGCCATTACTGCAATTCTCTGAAAAAGAAAGAATTAATTAACAACCAAAAGAAAAGTGAAAAAAGATTGTTTGTAACTTGTAAGCAGGTTAGTGGCTGAATGCCCATGTGGGTTGTGAAGGGCACATGCTAAAAAGAAGAGATGTTCAGAAATTTCTAAGAAGATAAAGATTTGTATCTTTTAAAATAATGGCAAGTCATTGTACAGTCTTTTGATTTGTTGATGAATCTCACTCCTCTATACATGGATAGAAGCTGGCTTGACAACATTAAGTAAAAGTTAAAAGTACTAAAGTGGGATTATTAATTTAAGCATGTTGATAATCTTGTAAATCAATACAACTGTTAAAACATATAATAAAACCCAATATTGAACATGAATAGAGACGGCAACTTTCACCTAAATTGCTCATTGTAGAAAAGAGAAACCCAACACTTCATTTCTAGCAATTTGTGGTACTCTTTTATGTTTGATAACAATCAATGAATACTAGGATCTCTTAAATGTGAAGATTTTCCAATTTTAAACATGGGTCAATAGGAAAGCTATGAAAAAGATGGGTTAACATTGATAGTCAAATTTATTGGTAATGTTTTTGGTTTAAGGCAATTGAAGGTTTTTGAAATCAAAAGGCAAAATGATCGAGTGTTATTACCACAACCATGTGCTTTCTTTCATCACTCTTTATCACGTGGGGCAACTTTGCCACCACATACCAACCCCACTTTGTCTTCTTTTCTTTTCTTCATTATTCACGTCTATCTTCTCCATTTTAGTCTCAATCTCTTCACATTTTTACTCAAAATACCCAAATCAATCTTATTCATGTGTGATTTGAATAATATAAATGAAATAAAACAAAATTTCATTGAATTGGGAATTTTACTAAGCCTGATTTTAATAAGTATAAAAGTAGCATTTAATGATTAAAATTTATATCACACACACATTAAGATTATCATTTTAATAATCATTCAATATTCATTCTAACTAATTTGTAGCAAAATTAATTGAATTTAGATCGATGAGCATTAATACCCATATGCTTTAAGAATAAATACATGATAAAGAAGTTGCTAATTCATTTCTTCTTCAAAGATGTCAATGTTGCTTTGAAGTGGGTTCTATACTTCTATATTAATTTTTGCCTAATATATGACTAATATGACAACCGTCTTCAAATTTATTCTTCTATTTACCATTTGATAATGACATACAAAGTGAACCTTTTATTAGAGCATATAATATAAAATTAATTGATTGAAATTGGTACTACACTTAGCCAATTCATTCATTGATTTATCACATTGAACAAATTGCCTTGTTGCTTGCTTGCTGAAACTGATTGGGCAACCACCTGTAATTTCTGATAAAACTTTTCTAAAGGGTGCAAGTTAGTGTAAGTGTTACCCTAATCTATCTTTAGCATCACTTTATAGATTTAATAGTAAGTTATTTGACATCAATTTTTTAATTAATTATTTTCAAAAGAGTTATTATTAATTTGGGAATCCTGAAAAGATTAGAAGAAATTATTAAAAATGGGCCATGTTGATTGGAGTAATCCAACCATGTTGCATTGCAACACTCAAAAAACATACAATTAAAGAGTTTTGAAATTCAATTTTGTTTTGAAGTTTTGAAATTATGTTTCGATATAAGAGACAGACACCAGCAACTAGTAGATCTTTTAATGCTATGGATTAGACATCCACACAGGTCATAAATAGGCATAAATGACATCAAGATCCTATATTCCTATTTATTGTCTTCCATTTATAATCTTTATTTTCATGGGATGAATTAAAAAAAAAAAAAGACCAAAATTACATTAACCTTTTGAAAATTAATCTAAGTTTACGAAAAATTTATTTGATAATTGATACTATAAGTATAATTTGACAGTCTAATAATTTCATCTTACCGTCGATTTTTAGGGTTAGATGATTCCTTTTTATTAGTTGTAGAGACTAATAAAAAAAAGGTGGTGGAACTTTATTACTTTATTATAATTTTAATTTTTTTGAATATGTAATTATTGTTTTAAACGTTTGCTAAATTTTGGTTGTTTATTAGAATTTTATTATTTTATCATAGTTATTTTCTATTTGAAGTTCAGTAAGATTTTTTTTTTAAAATAAAGCCAGCAAAAGTGACAAAAATAAGAAAGAAACAAAGGAAATGACACATTTGTCAATGAGGTAGGAAACGCCCTCACCTCATTCGCCGGTTCAAATTATATATATATATATTATATTATCCCCATATTTTATTTTATTTAAAATAAATCTCATACTGTGGGACCCCACCTTTCCTCATTAACAGGAAAACCCGCTCTTCTCTTGATTGTCCACCAAATCTTAATCAAAGCAACTTGACTAAAACACCCTCATTAGCAATTGTTATTACTAAACAAATCAAAGTATAGAAATGCACGATAAATCCAATATTACTATTCGATTACTTATTAACAAAGTTCGTATAGATATGAGATCCCAAACTTGTAATATAAGGGAAAGCCTAGGGTAATTGCTGTTCCCTCAAAAAATTTAAAAAAAGAGGAACACAAGATGGTACACGTATTATTTACCTTTAAGCTTCCTTTTTGTCCATTCATAACGGTCGAATATTACATCAAACGGAACTCTAACGCTGTTATTGCCGTCCATCTCACATTCAAACTCAAACCTCGTCTTTAACGGCATTATTTCAAATCCGTTTATTTCATTTTTATTTATTTATTTATTTTATTTCAAATATTTAAATGTAAATAAATTAAATTAATCGCCATTTATTCACTCTCACAAGTAGCTTACTCTCTCTCTTTCTCTCTCTATCCGTAGACTCTCTCTCAGCTTCTCTCAGAAGAGCAGCGTTGTCGCAATTGACTGAAAGGAAGAATCTCGTGAGCTCATCCAACCGCCGGCATTTCGTGATTCAGTGTAAGTTTCGCTTTCATTCAAACAATCGCGTTTTGCTTTTGTTTCCAGATTTTTATCGCTATAATTTTGATCCAGATTTTAAATGTTTGTTTCTCATTGTAATTTCCGTTACATTTCTGTTTCCTTCTTGTGTTTCTCTTCCACGGAGTTGACTCAGTGACTTGCAACTGTTTTGCATTTCAAACTGAAAATTAAAAGAAAAAAAAGTTGAGATTCATTGCACAATGTAGCTAGATATAGAATCTTTTGACAAATATCTTTATCACGATTTGTTCTGATTAGAGTTGATTTGACTCGGTGAGTTTTGGCAGATTCATCATAAACAAAGTTAGGAGAAAAATATGGATTCTACACAGTTGCAACAGAGAAGAGGAGGTTTAGTGTCTTTATCGCCGTCACAGACGCCGCGTTCGAGCGATAAATCGGCGCGAGATCTCCGATCCAATGATTCTAGTTCAAGTAGACATGATAAAGATAAAGGCGTCAATGTACAGGTTCTTGTGCGTTGCAGGTCAGTTGATTTGGAAAATTGTGTAGTTAAACGAGTCGTTTGTTGATGATTTCTTTGGTAATTTGTTTTGTATTGAAGTGGTGATTTTTTGTTTCAATTTGCAGGCCGTTGAGTGAGGATGAGATGAGGGTACACACGCCTGTGGTAATTTCTTGTAGTGAGAGTAGACGAGAAGTTTCCGCGATCCAGAATATTGCGAACAAACAGATTGATAGAACCTTTTTGTTTGACAAGGTTTGGTGTTGTTTAGTTTGCTTGGTCTCATTTTGCTGTTTGGTTCTTGAGAATCTGCTGAGAAATCATTTACAGTGGAAGCATGACTATTTCATGTTACGGAAATACAATGACCTCATCTAAACTAACTTTTAAGTGGGTTTTAATTATTTAGTATGATTTTTGCGCCTTTTTTTTTTGAATCGTGAGTATGATTATTATATATTGAATGATTCTGCGTAGGTGTTTGGCCCAACTTCCCAACAGAAGGACCTTTATGATATGGCAGTATCACCTATTGTATATGAAGTTCTTGAGGGCTATAACTGTACTATCTTTGCCTATGGACAGACTGGAACAGGGAAAACATACACAATGGAAGGAGGGGCAAGGAAGAAGGTTTAATTTTGGTTAAATAAAGTGAATTATTATATACACTTTATTGGGTTTCCATTGCATACATTTGTGATTGAACTTCTTTGGTTTTTGTAGAATGGGGAATTTCCAAGTGATGCAGGTGTTATCCCAAGAGCTGTCAAACAAATCTTTGATATACTGGAAGCTCAGAATGCAGAGTACAGCATGAAAGTTACTTTTCTAGAGCTGTATAATGAGGAGATATCGGATCTCTTGGCCCCAGAGGAAACTACAAAATTTATAGATGATAAATCTAAAAAACCAATAGCTCTTATGGAAGATGGAAAAGGAGGTGTTTTTGTTAGAGGCTTGGAAGAAGAGATTGTGACTACTGCAAATGAAATTTACAAAATCTTGGAAAAAGGTTCTGCGAAGAGGCGTACAGCGGAGACTCTTCTTAACAAACAAAGCAGTCGGTCTCATTCTATATTTTCAATCACAATTCACATAAAGGAATGTACTCCAGAGGGGGAAGAGATGATCAAGTGTGGAAAGCTTAATCTTGTTGACCTTGCTGGTTCTGAGAATATTTCTCGTTCTGGTGCAAGGGAGGTATGACATAGTTAACACCAATATTAACTCTACCCTAGTACATACAATAGGCCATCATGAAGGGAGCACAAGCATAGTGTCCTATTCAGTGACCATTTGGAGGATCTTACCCATTGTATATTCTAAAAGATTGTGATTGCGATTTTCTTGCTATTTTCCATGCTTGATAAAAGAAATTACCTCTTTCAGGGCAGGGCAAGGGAAGCTGGGGAGATAAATAAAAGCTTGCTCACACTTGGTCGTGTCATTAATGCTCTTGTCGAGCACTCTGGTCATGTCCCTTACAGGTATGGGTGATAGTTTTATAATAAAATCCTACTGCCAGCTTGGCCATGTTTGTAAATCCTTCAAGTGAGATTAATGCAAACTATTTGCTTGGAATTTCAGGGACAGTAAACTAACAAGATTATTGAGAGATTCCTTGGGAGGGAAAACAAAAACCTGCATAATAGCCACAATATCACCTTCCATCCATTCCTTGGAAGAAACTCTCAGCACTCTCGATTATGCTCACCGTGCCAAAAACATCAAGAATAAACCAGAGGTCAATAGTCCATTCATTTATACACTTAGGTTTAGCAGCTTGTTTTTCAATGCAAACTTTTCTTATCCTATATTCTGAAGAGAAATTATGCTCTGTTGCAACCTGCTCTCTAATGGTTTAAAGTTTTTAATAATTTCAGATTAATCAGAAGATGATGAAATCTGCAATGATCAAGGATCTGTATTCTGAAATTGACCGGCTGAAACAAGGTAAGTTGACTATTATCTATGGCTGTATGCAAAAGACAAATGATATTGTCACAGAGGCAGACGTAGGGCTCTGAAAGTAATTTGAATGATTTTTTCTTTTATGTTCCATCAGAGGTATATGCTGCAAGAGAGAAGAATGGAATCTACATACCAAGAGATCGTTATCTTCAAGAAGAAGCAGAGAAGAAGGTTTAGTTCTGTTAAAATTGGTTGAGGAATTTCTTACTGGAGTTTTAATAATTAATTCTTTATCCGTGGCTTTTCATGCAGGCAATGGCTGAAAAAATAGAGCGTATGGAACTTGATTCAGAATCCAAGGACAAAGTAATATGTCTTCAATAATATATCTCCTAGTAGCTCTTTCCAGGTTGTTGTCTTGGAGTCAACTCATTATTCATTCTTTATGGGCAGCAACTGCTGGAGCTCCAGGAACTCTACAATTCTCAAAAACTTTTGACAGCGGAGCTAACTGAGAAACTTGATATAACTGAGGTATTGCACAATTGGGTGATCAACTGACAGACCTTCCACTGTTTGTGTTTCAAAGTACACTGGCTGACCTCGCTTTCTTCCTTAAAACTGCAGAAAAAGCTTGAGGAAACTGAACATACATTGTCTGATCTTGAAGAAAAGCACAGGCAGGCAAATGCAACGATTAAAGAAAAAGAATTTCTTATATTCAATCTCCTCAAATCTGGTAAATTGAAGAGTCATCTTTTGCAGTTAACTTTGGGGTATTTGGTTAGGCTTGATTCCTATTCTTCTACCCATGTATTATGCTTCTATAAATTTCTCGAGTATAGTATATCTGACTAGGGTTTGACAGATCTACTTGCTTTTTTCAAAGTATTGCATGCTAATTCAATTCAATATTTGGTTTATGTAGTTTGATATTTATGATCCAAATTGCTGCAATTTTTATCTATATTGTTGCCACTGGCTTTCTGACAGTTATTATTCCATTGTTCATTTTTCAGAAAAAGCACTTGTTGAACGTGCATTTGAGCTTCATGCAGAGCTAGAAAATGCTGCATCAGATGTTTCCAATTTATTTGCCAAAATTGGTCTGTAGTATTTTGGAAGTGAAGTTAGTTGTGGTTCTTATCTATCTTCTAGAAAACTAATGCTACATGTTTGCTTTTCAGAGCGAAAGGATAAAATCGAGGAAGGAAACAGAGTACTTATCAAAAAATTCCAATCCCAGTTGAACCAGCAGCTAGAAATCTTGCATAAAACAGTGGCTGCTTCTGTGTCTCAACAAGAGCAGCAACTGAAAGACATGGAAGAGGATATGCAGTCATTTGTATCAACCAAGGCTGAGGTAAGATCTCAATGATAACTATGTATGCAATCTCAGACATTATTCGGTTGAAACTAATCTATATTTTAATGTGTTCAAGGCTACTGAAGAACTTCGAGGAAGGTTAGGAAAGTTAAAGGCCATGTATGGTTCTGGTATCAAAGCTTTGGATGGTATAGCTGAAGAGCTTGATGGGAACTCTCAGTCAACTTTTGGTGACTTAAATTCTGAAGTTTCTAAGCATTCACATGAACTTGAAGATGTTAGTAACACTTTAATTAATAGTTTTATATGAAACTTTTCTGTTTTCTGCTGCATCTGACCTTAAATTATATGGATCAGCTCTTCAAAGGAATAGCTTCAGAAGCTGATGCATTATTAAGTGATCTTCAAAGTAGTCTTCACAACCAAGAGGATAAGCTAACTGCATTTGCGCAGCAGCAGCGTCAGGTTTGTATTTGTTCTTCTACTTTCCAATTGACCTTCTCCTGGAGGTGTTTGAATGATTATCAATGTTTATATAAATATTTGCATTCCATTCTAAATACAGGCACATTCCAGAGCTGTGGAAAATGCAAGATCAGTTTCTAAAATAACAGTAAACTTTTTCAAGACCCTAGATATGCATGCTTCAAATCTGACCCAAATTGTTGAAGAGGCGCAGACGGTCAATGATCATAAATTATCTGAATTTGAGAAGAAGTTTGAGGTGGTTACTGTGTCTGACTTGAGATGCATGTATCTCTGTTTCAGCCTTGTGTTATTAAAATTAAAATGCTTTATATTAATACTTGTAGGAGTGTGCTGCCAATGAAGAAAGGCAACTGCTGGAAAAAGTTGCGGTGCTGCTAGCAAGTTCAAGTGCTAGGAAGAAACACCTGGTACCTTTTACTTTTAAGTGCTGAAAAGGCTCTCTATTTTGTCAACCGTACTCATACTCTTGATCTCTGACTCACCCCTGAGATTTGTATCTATTCTCAGGTCCAAATGGCAGTGCATGATCTCCGGGAGAGTGCATCCAGCAGAACCAGCCAACTGCAGAAAGAAATGTTAACCATGCAAGATTCCACTTCTTCAGTTAAGGCAGAGTGGAAACTGCACATGGAAACAACAGAGTCCCACTATCTTGAGCATACTTCTGCTGTAGAACGTGGAAAGAAAGACCTGGATGTTGTTCTACAAAACTGGTATGGCTTGGTAATGATGATTGTATATTTATTAACATCTTTGGTCTTGGCTCAGATCTGCTGCTTTAATGTATACCTATTTGTTTAATAACTTTTAAACAACCTTTGCAGCTTGGAAAAGGCAACAATGGGTGCACAACAGTGGAAGAATGCTCAAGATTCCTTGCTCAGTCTGGAAAAGAGCAATGTTGCTTCTGTGGACTCTATCGTTAGGTATCTACTTTCTACAATATTAGAGTTTTCAATTCAATATTTTTTTTTCTTTGTTTGATCTGTACTTATATATTTAAATTTTACAACCAGAGGAGGGACGGAAGCCAATCAGAATTTACGTGCTCGGTTTTCTACTGCTGTGTCAACTGCAACTGAGGATGTGGACCTTGCTAACAACGATCTCCTTACATCCATCGGCAGTTAGTATTTGCTTTTATGTGTTCGGATTTCAACTTACTATTTGAAAGTTACATTATCAACTTTTTCATTACTAACTGATCAAATACTTGCAGATTCATTACAACTTGACCAAGATGCAAGTGCTAATCTCAACTCCATGATTGTACCTTGTTGTGGAGATTTGAGAGAATTGAAGGGTGGTCACTACCACAAGATTGTAGAAATTACAGAAAATGCAGGAAAATGTCTACTCGATGAATATACGGTGAGACTGCAAAATACACTTCTAAATGGTTTACTTCTAAATGTCTTGTTTACTATGACCTAACAAGTCATTCAACCTCACTATAATTAACGAAGTTCGGAGATTCAATGTGTCTTGTTTACTATGACCTAACAAGTCCTTCAACCTCTATAACTAACAGGTTGACGAACCGTCTTGTTCAACACCTCGAAAGAGGTCATTCAATCTTCCCAGCGTGGCATCAATCGAAGAACTCAGAACTCCTGCTTTTGAGGAATTATTGAAATCATTCTGGGAAGCGAAATCTTCAAATAAGCTAGCAAATGGAGATATAAAACACATAGTGGGGGCATATGAGGCTGCCCAGTCCTTAAGGGACTCAAGAGTTCCGCTCACTGCTATTAACTAAAGTGATGAATGGAACAAAACAGCAAGCTTTACGAATGAGTATAGTGATAAGAGTGTGTGTACAGAAGAATATGTGGTTCCAAGTATAAAACAAATTCTCTCGTTCTTATTCAATTAATTGTTGGTCTAAAGAATTCCATTTAGGGATTCTTAGGAAATATATAATAGAAATCTTTTTTTCTTTTTTGTCCCACTGTCTCTTACGGGGTGAATTATTTTGTTATATTGAATACTCTGCTTACAACAATATGGCGTGAGAAGGATTATTCAAAGTGATATTTGTATTTGTTTTTAGAGTTTTTTTTTCAATTCCTACCTAGCGAGTTGTAGGAATTTATATTAGAAAGACTTCGAAGCTTTTAAATTTTTAAATGAAGATGTTGCCATTTTAATTTTTTTTTTTTTTGGGAATTTGATACTTGAATTTAAACAAGAAAATTCTGGTAAGGATGTAAAGAAACATAAGAAAATCTTATTGAAATTCCGAACTCGACATTAAATGGTTCGTGACCAAACTCGAATGATTAAAGAAGCTCACGCCCGGGGCCCACGGAATGAAACTGTGTCGAACTGAAACTTAAACAAAGAAAATTGTCTGCTTTGTCCAAACATAAAATTTATAGTTATGATTGTTGTTGATAATAGATTATAATGATACTCATAATTCCATACATGCGGAGATAAAATTTTATTCAGAAAGGAACAAATTCAAGAAAATGACCCAGCCCCCTATCTCCATGTTTGAGAATGGTAACAAGTGTGGCTTTCAGATGTATTAATGATAATTGGAAAGAAAAATTGATTTGTCGTTGCTGAGATATACAATATAAACGAGCAAAATGAGAAAAACAAAAGCATATTACAACGGTAAACTACTCAAAAGGGTTAAAGGATCTAAAATGCTCAAATGTACAAATAAAATAACTACACCCGTAAACCTACAACATAAGCAGGTTTCTCAAAGGTCTCATGAAAAAGAGAGCGTGGGGCTTGTGATGCCATATATATATATATAGATATCATATGCACGAATTATAGTTGCTCAATTTTATCAAATTATGAAAATATATAATTAAAAAAATTAGTTATGGGATGCAGAATAATATCCACCTGTACTCACATTTTCTTGGACCCCGACAAAATGACTAGCAACTAATCTAGATTCGCTCTGGAATAATATACACGTAACCTTCAACCTATAAAACACACCATCAAATGGAATGTCATGCCTTCTGATTTATGTGAGCCTTTAGGCCTGCAAATGGTCAGTGTTCACTCCGTTAGAAAACCCTCAAGATTACATGGCAACTATAACAAATATAAATGCTTTCTTTATCTTCTCTCACAACCAAATAAATCATATATTTTAAAAATGGACCATTTACTGTATCTTGAGGAAATATTTATTTTGTATATGACTACATTAACCTAAAAAGTCCTTGGCTAAGCATCCGATAGTTGGAAACTTGGAACTGTGGCATACTTAACAAGTAAATTCCCATAAGTTGTTCTTAACATTAAAATTCCTTTCATACCATATTATACCAAAACGAAAACTAATAAATGAGATAGAGATAGCGAAAAGTTAAATATATCTACATCAACAAACAAAAGCATGAGAAGGCATGATAAGTAGGGAAAACTACCTTAGAAGTTCATCACAAGGTTGCACTTAAGAGTCCAACTGGCCTTTCTCTCCCAAATGTTTCATCGTCAAAATCTTCATTTGTAGAATTTTCTTGACAGAGCAACTTGTTTTCTTGCACAGGATTTAAGTCAAGGGCCTCCCAGACCATTGGATGACCATGATGTGCAATCCCTTGTTCAGACTCATGATTGTCATCAACATTCTCCTCTGTATTTGGTCTGACATCATCATGCTCTAGCTTCTTATCATCATTGATAGATGGTGGCTCAGCATTGAGATCAGACCCCAACTCAAATCCAGCCTGATCACCAGTTCCATGAAAAGCCACAGTTACAGCTCCTTGGTCAGATTGCTCTGCAGGATCTTTTTTCTGCCTCTTCCATTTCTTTGTAGATGAAGTTCCATCATCCTCAAAATCTTCCTCTTCTCTTTCTCTATGTAAATAAACCCACAACTTCCTCTCTGCATCAAATTGCACACAAGGATCACGTTCATAATGCAAACGGTCCAAGGCTCCACTAACAACTTGATTAACTTGTGTATCAGATACATCTTCAACAATATATTGAGAGTCTCTTATTAAAGTACAAACATCTGCCCTGGTGCCAATACTTCCCGGAAGTCTGGCAGCAGCATCTCTCACAAGACAAAGAATTGTAACATGTGGTGGCCGATCACGTTTCAACATAAAATGGTCTCGGGCTTTTGAAGTTGGTTTACCACCACACCTTCTCAACGGAGCAACAATTGATTTTTTGCCATCAGCAGCTGTGTAAGAGAAAGCCCTATCAGGAATGGAATATCTAAGGACCTCCTCCAGACGGAAATAATCTCTCACTTCTTCAGTACTTGGGCTAATGGTGTTAAGGCTCTTCTGAGCTCTTAGGTCTCTGAACCTATCTTTCTCATCCTGGTTGAACTGCATCAACGATGCAGGTGGTGCAGGAAGACTTCCTATCTGTTGCAGAGTTTCCTGGCCACTTTTCAGCCAATTTGCAAATGAATCAACCAACTTCACCAGCATCTTGTGAGGAAGACCCCAAGCTTCAGGAGATGTCACCTCCTCAATTGTCTCATGATCAGTTGAGCTATGAGACACTGGACCAATCCAGGACCAACTTTTTGTAGATTTTTCGTAGGCCACAAGCATCTTCCAACCTTTTGCCCCCAGAGGTGCTGTTTTCGATGAATATATCTTGAGAACTCCTCTGACCAAATCCTGAAGTGGCTCTTGTGTCTCAAGAATACATGGATCTCCAGGGTTTGATCTCACACGGTTAACAATCTCCTGAACAGTAAGAGAAGGCACCTTCCCTTGCCCACCACAGTCTGTATTATTGACATCTGCAATCTCACTCGAAACAATCCCGTTGACTTCACTGTCATACTTTTCATTCTGCTCCTCTCTAGGTTTGTTAACCTCTAATGAATCTTCTGTTAGTGGAGTAATCATTGCAATACGAACAGCTGAAAGAAGATGTATAATGGAGAAAGAGAAGCCAGTATGAACTGTAGGTGTAATCAAAGTAAAAGGCTTTTTCTGTGGTTTAGTTTCCAGCTCAACATCTGCAGCTCCTGCTTCTGTAACAGGTGGCTCAGAAGTTTCCATATCTGAAGTAGCAGCATCAGGCTCCAGTTTCCTTTTTCCCTTCTTCTTCAAGAAAATGGAATCATCAATTTGCTGCCGACCCTTATCCCTCCCATCCACGTCCATCACATCCTCCTTTGCTTTTCTCTTCTTCACCACCAAGTTGCACTCCACTAACGGAGCCTCAGATCTTTCCCGACCTTTCTTTCCTACTCTACCCTGTTTGCTACCATTAACCAATAATCGTGTTTCAAGTGAATCATCCTCCTCATCAACAATGTAATCATGTTTAAGTTCTGCTTTCTTCTTTCTCTCAGCAGGAAATGCCTTCAACGAAGACAGGTGCAACCTTTCTCCAGATTCTCCCCGTAATTGGCCATTCTTACCCAATTTGTAAATTGGCTTCCTGTCATCATCATCTTTAAATTTGCCCATTCCTGATATAGAGCTATCTTCCAACATTCTGGCAGAAGAGTTATGGAAGGGACTTTTATCTCGCATCTTACCCTTCTGTTTTGCTTTCAAAGGGTAGTTTTCCATTCCTTGCATTCTTCCATGCTCACTGAAGCCACCCATCATTCTGGAGGAGTTTGTGATTCCATCAAGAGCCCTTGCATTCTCTTGCGTATCTTTCTTCATAAATTTGGACTTTTTAGCATCAAGACCAGACCTCAATAAAGATGACCGAGACCCTTCAACGCCACTGGGGTAGGCTAACTTGCTCCTCATTAAAGGATTGCTGTCATCATCATCATCATCAAATTGCTCAGATGAGTCTGATTCTGTTTCTTCATTTTTGACAAGCATTCTATTACCTCTTAATGTTGCCATATCTGCCCCTCCATTTTGTACAAAATTCCCTCTCATCTTTTCCTGTGATGGCTTCACTCTGAACTCGGAATGTAATAATCTATCACTCATCTGTGGTGAGGAAGCTTTATATGATCTAAAATTGATATCAGGAGACTCCTTCCCAGTCTTCATTGTCTTCCATTTTTTGCTTCTGCTACTCCAATCATCAGATCTAAAAGACATATCTGTGGAGAACACCTCTCCCTGAGTTCTGGTATGCCAAAATTGTTCGGCATGATCTGATAAGTCTGCTCGACTTCCTTTCAGTGGAAGCTGAGGAGCTCGGCCTTTCAGAGACTTCATGTAATCTCCAACTGTTTGCTGAACATTTTCAGGATACTTGACCTTTTTGGCAAACTCATTGGATGTTCTCTTATTAAAAGGCTTTGAAGTATACATTTTCGCCTCTGACAACTGATTTACATTCTTCTTCTTCCCATATACCAGTAAATCATGCTTCATCACCACAGGCAAACCCATGAAACTGTCAGCGCCTGATTCTTCACCTCTCAACAAGTCAGACTTCTTTCCCTTTTTCAAGGCACCAGATTTATCCATCACACCACCACGTGCTGCATTTCGATCTCTTTGAACACCCATTCCAAACAATGGGTCTTCAACATCATCATCATCATCGATACTGACCTGATCCCTTTTCCATAGAGATACCCCTGCCTCATACCTTGCTCCTTTACTTGGTCGTGGAAGACCAACTCCAGAGCTATATGGTCCAGAATTCATATCCATATCATGATACCCAGAATCATAGCGGCCCCCAGAAGGCATTTTGGATCCAGCCATCTTTAGAATCCCTTTTGCATTCTGCTTCCCATGTTTTGCTGGTTCCAAACTGATTGGCTGTCCTCGAGGAGGAAAATCTACATTCGAACCCACCATGAATGGAGTATGATGCCCCATTTTCTGAATAGCTTTCTTATCCTTAACCCTTTTGTTCCAGAACGCATCCCCTGATTCCTCCTGTCCCGATGAATCACTCTCCAAATCATCCATCTTCTCATACATCAAACTCTTCTGACTCTTCACAATATTCAAAACCCTAAGCTTTTCCTCAGTACTATACCCTCTACAATTACTCCAAGCATCCCTCATCTGACAAAGATTACTAACCATAGTATTCTGATGCTTCCTCAAATGATGATAATGTTGCCGCTTCTGAAAGAAATTTAGTCCCTCTCGATAAAGCGCAACTCTTGGTTCACACAAACCCCCTTTCAACATATCAAACAACTTCTTAATGGGGCTTCCAAAATGGAAATTCTCACCCTCAAAAAGCTCCTTCAATGTCCTCATAAACGTGTCTTGATCCATATCCGGCAAATATTTTGCTAAGCCAAACTTCTCCTCATCACTTAGCAGCTCATTCCACACATCAACAGACAATATATCTTCTAAACCCGAAAGATCATACAATTCAAAAGGAACAGCACAAGTTAAGTTCCCAATTTGGCAAAATTCCGCCCCAGTTTCACCAAGCTCAAGCAAATCATAGTCATCCGAACCGGCACCGGAATCTGCATCATCATACTCGTCGTCATCAGAGGATTCATCAACGGCTGAGCTTCGTCTTTGAAGCTCGTCCTCATCACTCGACATAGTCCCCCTACTATTCGGTGAAAACTCCGAATCAAACCGCGAAACCTTGAAATTATTCTTCTCTATCGCCATTGAACACAAATCACAACAACAAATCCTATCTTAGTCTCCTTCTAATCACCGAATTTCAAATTCTTTCCCCGTAACTGAATCAAAAACACAAAAACAAAATCAAGAAAAAAAAGAATCTCAAATTTCTGAAATTAACAAAACGATAGTAATAATAATAGATGATTAAACATCAAACGACAATTTGAGAAATATTTGATTAACGCAAAAGTACCTCACCTCATTCATGAGATATTTGAGAGTGAGCGGCTAAATTGAAGAGGTGAACAGGAAATCCGAAACGTCATGTCGGCTGCGAGAATTGACGGAGATTGACGGCGATTAACCGAGAGAGATGTTATTGTTGTTTTCGAATTTTGTCGAACGAATGAAACCCTAAGAGAGAGGCGGTTGTGAATAATATAAGAAAATTGCGAGAGAGAGGGAGAGAGAAAGAGTGAGAGGTGGTGATGTTGTTGATGATGATGAGGAAGACGATGGTGACGTGGAGAGGTGTGGGCCGTCTGATTAGAGGAGAGGGGAGGTGGGGGTGAAAAGACCGAAAAGGGCTTTAGAGAGAAGGCGTAGCGTGACTGAATGCAGAGGTGGAGAAAGGGAGTGGAAAAGAAAGGGTTTGGTGTTTGAGAGAGAAGGTGAGTGACTCACTGCGCTGAGTCACCGAGTTGGATGAGAGACCGCTGTTGAGTCAATGTTGTTTTTCCGGCCGTTGGATCCATCTGCCCCAACTTTTGAACCAGATTGTGGTGCGCTCTTAGACGACGTCGTTTCATGCGAGCTAAGGAATGGCCACTACTCATCATCTGCCTTGGCAGTTGGTCCAAGCATGAAAATTGGTTTTTGTTAGTTATACGATCCATGTGTTGAAGACAAGGAATATTATCAGATTTGATACTTTTGATATTGACTGAAATTTACTAAAATTGTAAATATTTCTTTTCAATTTTATATTATTATATAACATAATCGGAAGTCAAATCCTAAAAAACAAACAAAACCGCAAGCAGCATTTCAGAAAATTTTTTCTGAAATATAACATAAAATATACGAAAAATGAATATTTTTCTAAAAATAAATTGAAATGCTTTTATTGATTCATAAACTGTGAGGTATCCATTTAAGGGTATATTCTTATTCTCTTAAAAAAAAAAAAAAAAAGTACCAGATAACATTATTACATGTAGTAACTTTAGCATAGTCAAATGCTAAGAAGAAAAGTAAATGGGTCTTGGATGCCTACTTGGCGCACTTTTATTGGCTCATAGAGCATGTTCTCACATCCAAGCAAGTATGAGATTCAAAGAAGGAGCAACGTTGAGTCGTTGACCACGTGCTTTGCTATCCGTACCATTTACACGTCAAATGTTCCTTGTTTCAAAAAGCTCACACTTCCCTCCAATTTATTGTCGTTTTATGTTTTGTATGTTTTTAGCCACTCTTACGTTATTTTATAGAAGTGTATGAGTAAATTATTTTATATAATTTTAATTGTAAAATTAATAATAAATTATAAGATATTATATTGAATTTAATTTTAATTCTAGGTTAATGAATTTACTTGAAATCAATTCTAACTTTTAATTATCAAAGAGAGTTTGAAGCTCTTAGAACTTCCTAATTTTCCTCAGAATTTACAATGAATTCTGAACCATTAAACAAACTATTTGTGTCATTTATTAAGTTTAAAAATATTTTTCGAGTCAATGAATTTTATTTATTTATTTTCGAATTTTTAGGTTTTTAAAAATAATGTATTAAATATTTTTTAAGAAGTGTTTAAATTGATTAAAAAAGACTACAAAAGCTTACACGTGCACAGTCTAGCACAACTCTTTCTGCTGCTCCTGCAGATGAATGGTTAATATATGCATTTGCCAATAAAGGAAAGAAAAAAAAAGAATTAATCACCACCACATAATATAATAATAGTGATGTGCCAATATTTTTAAATCATAATTAATCTGAATTATAACAACATAATTAGAAAAAATTACTTGAATTAATGCGTGGATGATTAATAATTAATGAAGCCAATTTTCCATGCATGCAACGAGCATTTGCTAAATTTGGAGAGGCTATGTATTACGTTCAATTCATGAAAGACCAGGTTGACCATTTCCCCTCCTCTCCCGTTCTTTAACTTCCTCTCAAAAGTCTCCAGCAATTTCTTCTCTTCGTCAAATCATATCGTTTCCAAAATTTGTTCCGAATCAAAGGAACAATCAATATCATGGTAAATGCAAATGATAGTGCCTCCGAGAACAATAACAAGAAAGGATCAGATCACTTAAACAATAAATGGATACTAGAAAGTGTGGAGGTTGATCGTATGGTGGATGTGCCTATGAATGATGATACAGGGAGATCGGCACCGTCGAAGCCTCCTCCGGGACCGGCGTTTAGGAGGGACACCAGTACGAGCAGCGGTGTTACGTCTTTTAGGAGGAATACCAGTACCAGCAGCGGTATTGGGGCATCAATGAGGAGGACCATCAGCTCAGCCATTAAGAATAGAGGTGCTGGAGCTGGGGGTCGTCAGAATAATCCTGCAAAGATTGACAGGACGGCCTCTTCTGCCGCGAGAGGACTTCAAAGTTTGCGTTTCCTTGATAGGACGGTTACAGGGAAGGAAAACGATGCATGGAGATCCATTGAAAGACGTTTTAATCAGTTTGCAGTTAGTGGGAGGCTCCATAAAGATAAATTTGGCATTTGCGTTGGTAATATTAATATATATATATATATGAATATTCAAATAAAGATGATAGTTTATCCCATTAAACATATGGTCTCAGTGTGCTTGCATTAATGTTACCCGTTGGTGGTAGAATGGGGTGGGTTCGGGAAAAAAAATCTCTTCCTTACGTAAAGACGAAGGTACAAAAAGCAGTGCAACTGAACTAAACAGAGATATAATGCTCTGGTCTGTCCCATCCTATCCTCCGCCACCCATTACCATACCTAGTACTTAGTGCCACCCTTGCCCCGCCCAATTGCTGTCGTTATGTACAAATATGTGAGTTTGATTTGCTTTGAATGTAGAGTGTAGTTAATTTTTTGTATTTTTTGCATGTGGTTTCGATTGATAGGAATGGGAGAATCGAAGGAATTTTCTGGGGAAGTATTTGAAGCCTTATCGAGGCGAAGGGATATAAAACCTGAAGATGGGATAACGAAGGAACAATTGAGAATGTTTTGGGAAGATATGACCAAGAAAGATCTCGATCTTCGTCTTCAAATATTCTTTGACATGTAATAATTTTTTTTCATTTGCTCTCTCCCTCTCTCTCATGTGAGTGCACTTAGCAGCAGAGAATTGAAGTATTAATGAGAGAATTCGATGATTTAATTTGCAGGTGTGACAAGAATGGTGATGGAATGCTATCAGAGGATGAGGTAAAGGAGGTGAGGACAGACGCCTAATAAACTAATTCTTCTTTCTTTCATTTTTTTTTTCTTTTCATGTTATTTATCAGATTTTCTCATAATTGTTATGGAAAAAGGTGATATTGTTGAGTGCCTCCGCAAACCAACTCTCAAATCTTAAAGATAATGCTGGGTCCTATGCATCTTTGATCATGGAGAAGCTCGATCCTGACCATAAGGGATATATAGAGGTCAGCATGTATAGATGCATGTTTGGTTAATTGACGATGATAGAAGAGCTATTAGCTAGTACTCTTCTCCTACTTGTTACTTATCATTTTGTTTTGCATTTCGAGCAGATGTGGCAGCTAGAAATTCTACTAAGAGGAATGGTCTCCGATGAAAGTTCCAAGTTCAACGATGGGAACCAGCTCACAAAAGCCATGATCCCCAAAAACCAAAGAACCCCTTTTGGCAGATTAATGTTCAGGACCAAAGAATATATCAATGAGAATTGGAAGAGAATATGGATTTTCTCATTATGGCTTGCAGCAAATATAGGACTCTTTCTGTGGAAGTTCAAGGAATATCTGCACTCACCAACATTCAAAATCACAGGTTATTGTGTGTGTTTTGCCAAGGGAGCTGGGGAGACTCTCAAGTTTAATATGGCTCTAGTTCTCATTACAGTGTGTAGAAGGACACTTACCAAGCTCAGATCAACATTTCTCTATAATTTAATCCCTTTCGACGACAATATAAACTTCCACAAGTTGATTGCGCTAGGAATAGCAATTGGGAGTGCTGTACATACACTATTTCATCTCGCTTGTAACTATCCCAAGTTGAGTGGTTGTCGAACAGAAAAATTCATGGCTATTGTCGGTCCTGCCTTAAACTATACTCAACCAACTTACTTAGATTTGGTGATGCATACTGTGGGCCTGACTGGGATATTCATGATCTTAATTATGGCATTCTCATTCACGCTTGCAACAAGCTCTTTTAGGAAGAATGTCGTCAAGTTACCATGGATCTTTCACAATTTGGCAGGATTCAATGCCTTCTGGTATGCACATCATTTGCTGGCTTTGGCCTATATGCTGCTATTCTTGCATGGATGGTTCCTCCTTATCGACAAGCCCTGGTACCAGAAAACGGTACGTTCCTTTTTCAATTAAGTAATACTACACTTACGAACACTGTATACAAGTTCTTGTATACAAATTATCGTAGTATTATCCACTTATTGACACATTATCAGCCCATTCAATGGATTGACTTTTGGATATTCATTCTCTTTTTCTGCAGACATGGATTTATCTTATTATCCCAGTATTATTTTATGCTAGAGAGAGAATGCTTACCAAATATCAGGAACACAGTCAGAGTGTGGACATCATTAAGGTCTGCACTAGAAAGCATTCTTCTGCTTCACTCTCCACATCCTGAAGACATGAATCACTTCTAAACCTCTTCTTTGACATTGCAGGCAGTGATATATACGGGAAATGTTCTAGCGCTATACATGACCAAACCTCCAGGCTTCAAGTACAGAAGTGGAATGTACCTTTTTGTCAAGTGTCCAGATATATCAACTTTTGAATGGTAAATAATTATCGGACACTCTGATGATGATTTAAAAAAAAAAAAAAAAAAATCCTAGCCAGTATACATCTTATTATTCAAATACTAAATTACTCATCTGTTACAGGCACCCCTTTTCCATCACTTCTGCACCAGGAGATTACTATCTGAGTGTCCACATACGAACCTTGGGAGACTGGACTACCGAACTTAAAGAAAGATTTGAGCAGGTGATCAACTTATACCTTCACGATGCTTAAGCTATACGCCATTAATTGCTCTTCTAATACTTCGACATATTGTCAAGATATTGTACTTTGATTCTTACACAAGTGTCCTTCACCCTTATGGATTTGTATTTGGATTCATGTATGTATCTTTCACCCGAAACGCGTCCTGACAATTTAGGAGTATTTAACTAGTTTTAACCATTGATTTTCAACAAGCTTGCGTGACACCTAATAGCTCGATTCTGGGCCAAGGTGTTACACAACCGCAATTTCTATTCAACAATTTTTTTTTTTTTTTTTTTTTTTTAAATTNTTTTTTTTTTTTTTTTTTTTTTTCAATTCAACGTTGTTCCTCTTTTTTCTTATTTTGCAAACTGACTCAAAGATATGCAGGTCTGTGATCCCCCAAGTGCAAAACCAAGGACGGGAAACCTAATGAGGATGGAAACTAAAGCGGCCTCAGCAACTTCCACTTTCGAACAGATACAAGCCAGGTGAGAAATTAGTATCTGCATCAAGTTGCTTTACATATTTTAACTACTACATTAGTAATAGCTTCTCTTTGTTCTGGCAGCTTTCCGAAAATCCTTATCAAGGGACCATATGGAGCTCCAGCACAAGATTTCAGGAAATATGACATCCTCCTCCTCATTGGATTGGGAATTGGAGCAACCCCTTTTATCAGCATTATAAAGGATCTCCTGAACCACCTCAAATCATGTGATGAAGAGCCCGTGAGTCAAATTTTAAACAAAGTCTAAAATTATGTTGGGTATACATGACCAAACACAGTTATTTTTTTAACATTAAGGGATATTATATTCACAATCATTACCTAAAAGTTTAAGTTAATGGGTGAGAAAATCGGGATCAGTATTTAGCCTTTAATAAAGTATAATAAATTAGAATATTTGCTACAGGTGTTCACACAGAATGGTTTCAAGAGTGGGCCTGAGAGAGCCTACTTCTATTGGGTGACAAGGGAACAAGGCTCCTTCGAATGGTTTAAAGGTGTCATGGACGATATTGGAGATTATGATGTCAATGTAAGTTTTGAATATCAGAATCTTTATTATATAATTCTTCCATTACATATCAATATTCAATTTGATGGGTTCTTTGTTTGAATGTTGTGTAGAATATAATAGAAATGCACAATTACTTGACGAGTGTGTATGAAGAAGGAGATGCACGGTCTGCTCTTATTGGCATGGTGCAGAAGCTGCAACATGCTAAGAATGGAGTTGATATTGTTTCCCAAAGTCGGGTATGCTCCAACTAAACATATATCGAAACATACAATTCACTTGCAATTATAATTTTTTTTTCTCTAACAATATCTTTTAATTATGACAGATAAGAACACATTTCTCTAGACCTAACTGGAGAAAGGTATTCAATAAATTAGCAACTGATCATGAATCGTCTCGGATAGGTATGCCTAATTTTGCATCCTGTCCGTTGGAATTGGCTTTGAAAAAGATTAAAATAAATTATATTTTTCTTTTCGGATCTAATCTTAAATCCTGTCCATCGGATTTTGTTTTTGTTTTTTGGTAATGTTGAATTGCAGGTGTCTTCTACTGTGGAAGTGCTGCACTCACTAAAACTCTCAGGGGGCTTTGCCAAGAATTTAGCCAAGAGACACCAACCCGTTTTGATTTCCACAAGGAGAATTTCTAGAGTATCTGTAGAAATTAAAAACAAGAAGAATAAATCTCTGTATATATATATATATATATATATATATATATATATATATACTTTTTTGTATGNTATATATATATATATATATATATATATATATATATATATACGTTTTTGTATGCAAAAACAAATTTAATCCTTTAGGCATGTGCTTGTACCAGATCGATATCAAAATCTAATAGTCTATTTCTATGTAATTCATTCATTATATACTGTGCTATTTTCCATAGTTGATACATTAACCTACTTCCTCTAAGAAAATCAACTAATTTTTTTCTTTCGAGAACATAATTAGGTCATATTTACTTGGATTAATTTAAAAATAATCAAAATTAGATGGATCTTTTGAAAAAATAATTATGTTTAAAAAAATTTAAATATCATAACTACAAACCGACACTAGCATTTTTTTTGGTTGTTTGTATTGAATTGTGAACACGATATCTAAATATTTTGACACATAAATTTTTTTTCCCAAATCATCCATGTTGATCTTATGGCCTTTAATGCAACGACTTTGATAACAACAAACAATTGATGAAGTTTGAATTTTGTTTTTAAGTGTCTAATATAGTCAAAGAATTTGTCGAACAAGAATGAAGGATTATATTGACTAAGGATCTCTAGGAGCTTCTTATTAAAGCCTAAAATATATCATTTCAAGTCAAGAGCAAGCATGAATACATATCAAGAAGATCTTGACGCTCAATCTAGGCTAAGATTTGTGGCTTTACATGTTGATGATGTAATATAGCTTGAGTTTTTAATTGATCAAAATGATATTTTGAATCCAATATTACCTTAGGTGACTAGGATTAGGTATTTTGAACTTAGAATAATTGTAAAATCAATCATAGACTTCAAAAAATTGATGATCAATCTTAATTGAATTAGTTTGCACATTTGTTTATCAAGAAAATAGGTTGAAAAGAAAATTTGAAGTGAAAATTAATCTCGTGTAAGAAGTCGGGTCGAATATATATATAATGGTTCCCACAGAAGTTGCATTTATCTTAAAACAATTTTGGACTTTTATTTTAATTTTTCCAAATTAATTGTTTCTAACAGTGAAAAGTTAGTGAAAATTAATAATGATTATATACATATATAATTAAAGAATCTAGATAAGAATTACACCAGTGACAACAAAAATAATCAAGCCTAAACTGGAAAATAAGAAATTTTATACCCAAATTATACTGAAGCCTTTAAAGACCAAAGTTTGCCTTTTTTAAAGTCATAAAATTGGATTAACGATTAATAACTTTGTCCCAAATAAGTTCAAACTTCTTAAAATTAATCAAACATTCCCATCCAAACTTGCTTATAGGTTTTGGATCTTTGTTGGTATAGATCAATTGTGCTAGTTTTATTTTGGGCTATTATAATTCTTATCGCATGTATCTTTTTGTTTATCAAGACCCCTAAACTCTTAATTGGATTTTTAATAAAATCATTTAGACTTCTTCCTTAAAAGAAAGTCATGCGCTCCTCTGATGACCATAAAGTAAAAATAATAGACAATGATAAACTATAAGAATATAACATAGTGCAAAATGCTATACAATGACCAATTTAATGGGGTTTTCCATGCAAACTTGTGTAGGTTATAACAACGACAAATAATCAAATTGTAGAAAGTGAAGTCTTCTCTATTCTAACTCTATAGCAATTATGAAAACACTATTTCCTTCCCTCATTTTTTTTTCCTTGTTTTAATGTTATATTCTTATGAGGAGGGCTTCTAAAATTACAACCAGCTTGATCAAGCTCGTGTTGTAGCTCCTGAAAGCGGCAACTTTGAACAATAGTATATATTTAAATGTAGGCTATAATTTGTAGTTTTTCATTAAATACATTAGTGGTTACCATTAATTTAAGAATTAAATCATAGTTAACTTATTAAAAGATCAGAGTATTCGTAGAAATGGTTGGATAAATTTTTATTACTATGAAGAAGAGAGATTTATACAGCAGTGTACAAACTAGAAAAGGAAATAATCATTTATACAGATCCTAAGAATATGGAATGAATAACATATTTAAGGAATAAATCAAGCATGATCTTCTTTCCTAATATGCCCCCGCAAGAGCGTGCTTCCATCGGAAACACCGATCTTGGAACGAAGAAGAGAGAACCGTGAGGTAGCCAAAGGCTTCGTGAGAACATCTGCGAGTTGATGCTGGGTAGACACGTGAGCAACAGTAAGAGAGCCATTGGAGACCTTCTCACGCACAAAGTGGTAGTCAAGAGCAAGGTGCTTCATCCGAGAGTGAAACACGNATCATTTATACAGATTATAAGAATATTGAATGAATAACATATTCAAGGAATAAATCAAGCATGATCTTCTTTCCTAATATGCCCCCGCAAGAGCGAGCTTCCATCGGAAACAGCGATCTTGGAACGAAAAAGAGAGAACCGTGAGGTAGCCAAAGGCTTCGTGAGAACGTCTACAAGTTGATGCTGGGTAGACACGTGAGCAATAGTAAGAGAGCCATTAGAGACCTTCTCACGCACAAAGTGGTAGTCAAGAGCAAGGTGCTTCGTCCGAGAGTGAAACACGGGATTGGCACACAAGTAGGTAGCTCCAAGATTGTCACATAAGAGACGAGGGGGTTGGGAGGANGCGAACACCAAGTTCCACAAGGAGATTAGTGATCTAAGTGAGCTCAGCAGCAGTAGCGGCAACAGAGTGGTATTCAGCTTTAGTGGAAGAACGAGCTATCGTTCGCTGCTTTTTCAAACACCAGGACACAGCATTAGACCCAAGAAAAATCACATAGGCAGAAATGAAAGTGTAATCATCACGGTTGCCGGCCCAATCAGCATCAGAGTAAGCAGTGAGGTGGAGTGGTTGAAACCGACGAAGAAANCAAACCATAGGAAATGGTATGCTTGAGGTAGCGAAGAAGTCACTTGGCAGCAGTCCAATGTGTTAATGTAGAAGCATGCATAAACTGGGCTAGCTTATTGATGGTGTAGGCAATATCTGGATGGGATATGGAGAGATATTGCGTACCACCAATGAGACTCTGATAGCTAGTAGCACTAGCAAGAGGTGAACCATCTGAGAGAGTTAAACGAGTAGAGGAGGTGATTGGTGTTACAGAATCCTTCATGCCATCCAAGTTAAAACGGGTAAGAAGATCACGAATGTATTTGTGTTGAGACAAAAATAATCCATGTTTGGTAGGTATGATTTCGACCCCTAAAAAATAGTGTAAGTGACCAAGATCTTGATGGAGAAACGATGGGATAGAGCCTCAATGATGTTCCGAATAAAAGTTGGAGAAGTCTCTGTAATTAATAAATCATCAATATAAACAAGAAAATACACAGTGAGTTTGCCAGTAGAGTAGATAAAGAGAGATGTATCGCTCTTGGAGTTGGAAAAGCTAAGAGAAAGGATAAAATTTTTCAGTTCTTCAAACCACGAGCGAGGCGCTTGCTTAAGACCATAGAGGGAGCGGTGAAAGCGACAGACATGATGAGGCCGAGTGGTATCAATAAAACTGGGGGGTTGAGACAAAAATTCTTCCTCAGACAAGTGCCCATGGAGAAAGGCATTATTAACATCCAGCTAATGAATTTGCCATCCCTAGGAAAGAGCAAGTGTAAGCACAATACGAATGGTGGTCGGCTTAATAATAGGGTTGAATGTCTCATGATAGTCAACCCCAGGGCGTTGGTTAAACCCTTTGGCGACAAGTCGATCTTTGTAGCGATCAATGCGACCATCAGGATGCCGCTTTACTCGAAAGACCCATTTGTACCCAATGATATTTTGATTGGATTGTCATGGAACAAGTTCCCAGGTTTCATTACGAATGAGAGCATGAAGCTTATCACAGATGGCTTTATTCCATTTTGGATTGGTGAGTGCTTGATGAATTGATGTAGGTTCAAGAACTGGAGGAAGTGGATGTTTGGAAACTATATAGGAAAATTTCTGTAAAGGTTTAAAAATATTGTTCTTAGACCGTGTGGTCATGGAATGTGTGTTAAGAGGAGCATGAGAGGAGGGATCAAACCTGGGAGGAACATCACTTGTGGAAAGAGCAAGAGACATATCAGTTGGGGAAGTAGACAAGGAAGGGTCCGAAACCAATGTAGAGTTACCAGTGTGAACAGTGGTAGATTTGGAAGGAGACTTAGAAAAAGGAAGTAACTCGGAATTGGAAGGAGTGGATTGTGCATGTGATGGAGAATACGCAGACACTGTTATGGAAGGCTGATGATTTAATAAGGTTGAGGTGGCAGGATTTGACGAAGTAGCATGTTGAGAAGTTAGTGGAAAAGAAATAATGGGAATAAAATCCCTTAAATCAGGGGATGATAATGGGGAGGAAAAGGACAAAAGTGGGGACACATTGTTAGATGATCACGCTCAAAATTAACCTTCGGCTAAACGATTGTTGTAGTATAGCTTTAGGCATCGAATCCACAGGGAAGC